>NQII01011819.1:34024-48966 GCA_002778355.1 Clitarchus hookeri
GGGGGGGGGGGACAATAACCAAAAAATTCATGCAACAACTACCCAAAGCATTCAATCTTCCACTGACAGGTCTGCCATCAGTCATGATAGCCTTTTCACAGTCTGTCTGTAACTCTGCCTTCCCTTCTCCAGTTATTGTGATACCAACACGCATCTGAAGGAGTGTACGGGCACAAAGGCCACGTAGCCACATTTAACAATAGGTTGAGATTTAACAAAAAGACATATATTAGTCAACAAAAATTATGACATAAAATTGTCCTTGTAAAAATGTAATGAAAAAATATATAGGATTTAGTCAATATTGCAGTGGATTTCTCTATAAAATGTTTGTTCAAATTATGCTGATTTTACATAAACCAAACATTTCTAAGCAAAACATGCATCATCAGTTTGGTAATTGTTACTCACTTAAGCTGATGAAATGTACATTATAAAAATATAGCATACATTTTGTATGCAAATTTTTTTATAAAGCAGTCAAAAACATATCCAAGACCAGTTACGTTAACTACACAAGTAGTAAAATTAGGAATAAGAAAATAAGAAGTATTTTGGCACTGATATCATACACAGTTGGTTTTCATGGTTAATTGCAAGTAGAAAAAATATTAATGGACTTGCTGCAGCCACTGCAACACTGCTAACTAGGCAACAGCGCACAGTCATGACAGACTACTGGCACCAGTTAGTGGGAGAGCACCGCTGATCGACTAACCTCGAGCAGCCAAGAAGTTCTGTGCATGATATAAACCTCTAGGTTACCATTAAAAATACCAAATTAACGTGGCACTTAAAAATTGGATATTTTTATCCCAACCAGGTAAATGATGCAAGTAAAATTGACATTTTAGTTGCATTAGATTGGTATTGCTATTAGACTGCTAGTTATTTAGATACTTCTAGTAAAGCTTGGCATAAATAAGTATTGCTCCTGTATTAATTTCTTTATAGCAAGTGTTTATAAATTCACTGCTCAAATAAGATNGACTAACCTCGAGCAGCCAAGAAGTTCTGTGCATGATATAAACCTCTAGGTTACCATTAAAAATACCAAATTAACATGGCACTTAAAAATTTTATATTTTTTTTATCCCAACCAGGTAAATGATGCAAGTAAAATTGGCATTTTAGTTGCATTAGATTGATATTGCTATTAGACTGCTAGTTATTTAGATACTTCTAGTAAAACTTGGCATAAATAAGTATTGCTCCTGTATTAATTTCTTTATAGCAAGTGTTTATAAATTCACTGCTCAAATAAGATNCTTGGCATAAATAAGTATTGCTCCTGTATTAATTTCTTTATAGCAAGTGTTTATAAATTCACTGCTCAAATAAGATGTGGCTTGAAGAAGCATTACATGTAGCTTATTTGCCAAACAAGTCTCCAACAATGAATTCCAACTTAAGATATGTTAGCACAACTAAAGACAACAAGAACATTATGTGCTGAGCTTTTAACTCTGGGAGAAATCTTAGTAATACATCAAGTATTCCATTGGACAAGAACAATGTTTCCCCAATATTCTAACAAAAAAATTTCTATATTTGCATATATTGTGCGTCAACTACAACTAAAGGTGGTTCACGATAAAGTGAGCATCTATGTAGTATGTGTGACAAACTACAAGGAAAGGTGGTTCACAATGAAGTGAGCATTCTTGAAATCAACCTTTGAAAAATCACAGACTAGTATATGAACATGAATGACCGAGGCAAAGTTCTCAGGTTGAGCGCAGCCAGGTGTGTGCAAGAGCTGGCAGACTGCCATTGCAGGGGCGATGGGGTGAGGTTCCGTAGGCAGACACTGGTGGAGTTGGAGGTAATGGAAATAAAGCACACAGAAGCATCCTGGCAGGTAAAGACTATTCATGGTAAAGTGAGCACTTTTGAAACCCTGCTAAGTTTCTACTTTTAGCCCCTTGGTTGTGTATCTTTCCACATACCTATGAAAATAAACACTGCCAGGTATGCAGCTTTTGCCTGGTGCTTAAATCAGCTGACTCATATATCCACTGTATACTCAATAAATAAATAACGAAAAGTAATAAATATTGTATTAAACACCATAAACACTTACACATTAATTTCAGTAAACAATGTTGGTTTGTGAATATTGACTGATGTTCACAGTTCTTTCTCTGTTTAGTTTAGATATAAATTAATACTTTTAGCTGTGGCCAACACTTCCGAGGTCATTAGAATATACAGATTTGGCTTAAGTTGACAACAGGAAAGCAAAAGAGTTATGAACATTATTCTTTTTCCAGACATAAAACAATGCAAAGATGTTTTGAACATTCAGCTTTAAAAAAGATGAAAAGCTGAAACATTTGCCTGTTATACGTGTGTCATACTCGTGCTTTTAGATAATACGTGCCTTAAACAATTGTTAAATTACTTAATCAACAACACTTACGAGTAGAATTACAATGGATAAATACATCAGGAATAAATTTTTCTAATACAAAACTATGCACAAGCAAATGGCAGCCATTCCTATTACATTACAAGTAACGAAAACAGCTGTCATGTCGTCATGACACAAAATTCCTTAACAGAATCAATCTAAATGTTTACAGCATACTTCCACAGTAATATCTGTTACACAATGCAAATTTTGTGAAAATTCGTTCACAGCTTTTAAAGAACAACTCACTAACTTTTGCTAAGGCCTACTGCTTTACTTATGAAAAAATTGCTTATAGCTTATAAAATTTTAATGCCTGCACTGATATGAACGCAACTTCCCCAGAATACGAAAGACACAATACCGAGCTGATGACAATGTACTTCATGAAACTGCATTGACACATTTAGTGCAGTATCTAAAGTTAATCGTGGAAGCTGAAACAGTTCTGTTAGAGCAATGACATATTTTTTTTCTTTTATAGTATTGTATGTAAATACTTTCTAATTTATGATATAAAAGGTATTTTGTATTTTGCTTAATTTCAATAATATTTTAATAGTGTGTTAATAACTAACGTTTATTACATTGTTTGGTTTAAAATTATGATGTTTGCATAGAAAAATATATGTAAGAGACTGGCTCAGATCAAGTCAGTTAATAGTAAGGAGGAATTTAATANATGATGTTTGCATAGAAAAATATATGTAAGAGACTGGCTCAGATCAAGTCAGTTAATAGTAAGGAGGAATTTAATACCCATTTAAAGGTGTATTAATAAAATCTTTACTGATATGAACTACCTAATTAAATGAATATACTCCCAGGTTTTGAACTTCCTTGATAGCCCTGTTTTTTAGGNTGATATGAACTACCTAATTAAATGAATATACTCCCAGGTTTTGAACTTCCTTGATAGCCCTGTTTTTTAGGAATAACTCTAAGATTTATCACCGCAGCAAATGGTCGTTAAAAGTTAGGGCTCCGAGAAAATAGTTTTGTGGTGTTGACNTAACTCTAAGATTTATCACCGCAGCAAATGGTCGTTAAAAGTTAGGGCTCCGAGAAAATAGTTTTGTGGTGTTGACAGGGTGCGCCATCATAAATATTTGTAGCAATCCAAGAGCTAGTAGAGGTTTATTTGAACGCAAGCAATTCTGAAGAGGCTCTCAAACGTTCACTAAATTATTTTTTTGTGACGACAAGAAAGAAGTCATCCTTGGTGCCTGCTTCTTTCTAATTAATTAAACTCTTGAATTTGTTTGGCAGTCTTGAAATTTAATTCAAATTTATTTATTATTCAAATGGAATACATTCAAGCGTAGAGGACATTAATTAGGCTGAGGGTCTACAAATGCTCTACCTTTCCAAGAAATAATGAATGCTATTCAAAATTTCAAGACTTCTGCACCTTCTAAGGAAGTCATGATACCAATGCATTAAATTCTCTTTCTGCATGGCTGATGAGGGTCGAAACGAGAGGTGGAAAAAAAAACCCTTGGAGATTGTTTATTTCAATTAGCAGTTACGTTTTGTCTTTCATGAACGGACAGCATCTTTTTATTATGTCTTCTGCCGTAGTAGTTCTTTTTGAACAGTTATTTTGTTAACTAATGATTTGATTATTTCTGTCTNTCTCTTTCTGCATGGCTGATGAGGGTCGAAACGAGAGGTGGAAAAAAAAACCCTTGGAGATTGTTTATTTCAATTAGCAGTTATGTTTTGTCTTTCATGAACGGACAGCATCTTTTTATTATGTCTTCTGCCGTAGTAGTTTTTTTTTAAACAGTTATTTTGTTAACTAATGATTTGATTATTTCTGTCTCTTCCAAAGTATAAATGCTATGTTGTGTTTCTGGTAATATGTTTTTATTTTCAGCCTACGAGAGATGAGATATTTGCTGATAAGCATTATGTTAACATGTTTCCTAAGTTTCGTCTGTAGTTTTTTTTTTGTTTAAGGGCTAGATGCTTTTGTAAAAAAGGTATTTGTGTCTGATGTACGCAATGTTGTGTGCAATATGTTTTACTCTGATCGTGCGTAAATTTAATTACTTATTTAGATGTGATGGTCCAAACTAGCTAAATCAGTTTATTCATCTAAATTGCTATTTGAAAATTGCCTCGCACTATCCTAATTTTTCTTTTTTCTTCTTCTTCCACNTCAGTTTATTCATCTAAATTGCTATTTGAAAATTGCCTCGCACTATCCTAATTTTTCTTTTTTCTTCTTCTTCCACTTCCTCAATTGTTTTCTATTTTCCTATCTACCATACTAACTTTTCACAATCCCGGCACAGGCACATTTATTTGTTTAGACTATAATTCATTTCAAAATAATATGTATGTTCTTTAAGCCTTGTCACGCGCACACTTAACGTTTGATATTATCTGTTCTCTAATACCTATTAAACAGTTTGGACAGACATTATAATGCTTTGTTAACGTATTCATGACACTAAATGAGTGTCATGTAAGGTATAAAACATTTTCATGGCATTGTTTCAAAACGAGTGACACATGTGCCAAGGTATTAACTCATAAACAGGGAATCACAAAACNACATTTTCATGGCATTGTTTCAAAACGAGTGACACATGTGCCAAGGTATTAACTCATAAACAGGGAATCACAAAAATACTAAATAACACACACACAACTTACGCTTTCAGAACTGCAACACATATAGCAAATATAACAAAACAAACTTCAAGTTTCCTCAAGTTTACTCAAAGTTGAANGCTTTCAGAACTGCAACACATATAGCAAATATAACAAAACAAACTTCAAGTTTCCTCAAGTTTACTCAAAGTTGAAAATTTATACAAATTTAAATTGGATAAAGTAGAATATTTTTCACATCACCACATTATGAGAAATTTCAAGAATTTCTGCGACCATAAAATACGTGGAAATACCGCATAAAGTATTAACAAAAAATGCCACTTCACTCAGAACATATATCAAATTGTTTTATTTATTATGTTAATGAATATTTTATTTCAGAAGTTGCAAACTGACAAATTATGTAGGTCATGAACTGCTACTTTAATGACACACACAAAAAAAACATTCACACATGCGCGCGCACACAAAAAAACTTCCAATGAACCAGCTAACTTGAACGTTGCATCAGCAAGTGATGATGTGAAAGTGTTAGAAATATAAATGTGTTACTATCACTCCAAATTTTATTCTTATTTGCACACAATAAAAATAAATTGAATTGCAGGTAACAAGCATTTTTAACTTTACTCCTGATAGGGCATTAAAACATGGAACTACTTCTCATAGTTCTCTTCCAAATTAACTGTGAGTATTGCATTTATTTCTTACGTTAAGATATATGCTGTTACGGGCAGTGACTTTTTTCGTAGGTGGATTTCAAGAGAGCTCACTTTATCGTGAATAGGGGAGTGTGAATAGTGGATTTTGATGTTCGAATTAGTAAAATTTTCAAATAACATGCAAATAGTTTTGAAGTCAAGTACATAGCTACCAGTTAAAAAAGTACAGTACACCATTTTTACAAGATAATTTTCAGCTTATTGAACATAAAAAGTATGCTCCAAAATGTAACCATTAATAAATAATGCACCATTTGAGTGTATTCGTGTGTGTCTAAATCACACATACCTACATACACATATACATGCATTCACACACACACACATCCATCAATGCATGCATACATCCATCCATGCATACGCATACATATATTTTTTGAATGAAATATGAATAAATGAGACCTGCATTGTTTGGAGTGTATATAGTAAACATAGTGTACTGTGGACGTGAACTATTTGTTAATGGACTGTTGACAACCCTGCATATAGCAGGGAACTTCTGACCATNATAGTGTACTGTGGACGTGAACTATTTGTTAATGGACTGTTGACAACCCTGCATATAGCAGGGAACTTCTGACCATCTAGGTTGGCCAGCCTGCTTCTCAACTGGAAACAAGAGTCAAAATGGTGCCGTAGCCTCGTACGTAAGAGTGCTCATATTGAGTGTTTTTCGCTTTATCATTGCTCAACAACGCATTCTTGTGTTATATCCATAGTTTTTGTTTGTCATTTGCATTGCTGACACAACATCTTTGGTCGTCCGCACCCAGATTCGTGCCGGCATTGTTTTTAGCATTTGATCTTTGGCTCGTTCACATGCGCGGTAATGGTGCTGGTCACAAAAGCGTGGATTTGTGAGCTGTGTGAATAGCGTGTTGTCAACTAAAATTTGTGCGTTCAAGACCTAAGCTACATACATCCTGCAATTCAGCAGACTGTGAAACANAGCGTGTTGTCAACTAAAATTTGTGCGTTCAAGACCTAAGCTACATACATCCTGCAATTCAGCAGACTGTGAAACAATGAATTTTTGTTCATTGTCATTCCCCATTGTTTAGGAGTTTACTGCACATGGCTTGGTGTTTCTTTGTTTATAATCCTGTGCAACGTTTTGTATCATCACTGGAGTGTGCGTGGTTAGAATTTTAGTTATGTTTTTTTTTGTTTGGAATTGTCTTGTATGGTGTGCTCCGTATATGCTGGTATTTTTTACATGTTTGTCTTTGTGTTTTTCTCGTGGATCACCAATTGCCTTTGTTTTAGTGAGATGGGAAGGTAGTGTTTTTCTGTACTAGCTAGCTGCTGTTTTTGCCCGTATTTTGTTATTTTAATTGTATTCAGTCATTGTTTTCTCAAAATGGCAGAATTACATTTTGCGCTTTTGCGTCTTTGCCTAGCCAAGGGTCATCTTAAGATAGTCTACGATCTCGTACAAGTAATAGCTAACAACCCATCAAAACATTATTTGTTTGTTACAACCAGTCGTATGACCGACCAAAGTTTGGAGAAAATACTGATGCTGACCACATTACGGTAGGATTAGCTGCTGTTGAGACCGCAAATGAGTTGGTAGAGGTCGACCTAGATGCACATACTGCTCGCTTGGCAGATTTTGAGAAGTATTTCCTAGTAATGGCTACTGTAGATTCCATAACTGATGTATCAAAAGGAACTGTACAGACTTGTGCTTACCCTTAAATTACAAGTTCACAGGTAGCCTTACCTAAAATAATTTCCTACCTTTGAGGGTGACCCCATGCAAGAGCCAAATTTCTCAAACCTGTTTGCCCCACTTGTTAAGAATATTGATGATTTGTCCTAAGTTGAAAAATTGGCTTACTTGAAGACTGTACTTCACGGCAATGTCGGACGTCAATTTCAAGATTGCATGGAAATTAAACAGCTTCTTGTCAGTGTGCATGTTGAGGCCTTGTTGCAGGTGCCTTCAGCTTCAGTTGACTCGCCCACCTCATTGCATCATCTATTGTGAATTCTGAATGAAAATTTGTCTGCTCTTAAGACCCTTGATGTGCCAGTTGACCGGTAGGATTTAATATTATTACCTATTGTGTGCAAATGATAAGAAACTATGTAACATTGCAGTTTTTAGGGTTATGTTTAACGTTAATAATACATATTTTAATTATATATGATTACAGAGTACTTGCTTATGTTGTCACTTTCTTTCATATANTTTAACGTTAATAATACATATTTTAATTATATATGATTACAGAGTACTTGCTTATGTTGTCACTTTCTTTCATATAATTTCCAAATTACGTTTTATTATGTGAGTTAACAGTATAATCTTTGGTTATTTTAATATTTAATAATTTATTGACATATACATAATGTGTAATTATTTTTTATTTGTTTCTAGAGAGTATTCAGTATTAATATTTTCTTTGTTATTTTTCATTTCTTTACTAGAGGATGGCCAACATTAAATGTAAATTAAACAAAAGTACTACATAAAATTATCCTGGTTTTCTCTCGTCTTNTACTAGAGGATGGCCAACATTAAATGTAAATTAAACAAAAGTACTACATAAAATTATCCTGGTTTTCTCTCGTCTCGCCATTGCTGATTGGCGGAGAGATGTATCATGGTCAGAAGACAGCCAATCGGAGGACAGGAGACAAAATAAGTAAGGTAGAACTAAAATAGAATTAATATATTTTGACAATAATTACAACCACCTCCAAAGATGGAAGTGTGATTTTATAAAGAAGAAAAAAATTATATAACTAAAGACATATTTAATGACTGAATATAATAATTGCTGCAGAATGCTTTAATATATAATTATTAATGAATTAAATCATTGTTTTGAGAATATTTGAGTGATAATTATGTTAATGTATTCGAGAATATGAAGTAATAATATGTTGAGTTTCTTGCAATGAAGGAAAAAGATAAATAAAAATTATTTTCAGAAGCACCCAATATGATAAATGTACATTTGTGATTTGTCTGAAATCTAACAACTACACTCTTCAAACAGAATGGGAGATAACGCAGGGTACCGAATTGCCAACTCTGAAAGAACTTATTAGCTTTTCTTGAAAGACACTGTCAAGTTCAATGGGCTGTTAGTTCAAGTATTGCCAAAAGGTCTAATACACAGACTGACATGTCAAAACCCATACAGGCTATGTCTAATTGGAGACAATCCCGTACCCAAGCATCTTCAAAATGCCTGGCTAGCTCTGTTCAAGATGTATTCTGTCTATGTACAGAGATTCAGAAGTTGTGCAAATGTCCAGAGTTATGTAAGCAGAATCCAAAGGAGCAATTTTCTGTTGTCAACATAAATTATATTTAAATTGCCTTCTCCCCTCGCTCCGTTCCACTAATTGTCCGTCATCATCGTCTTGTCATCAGCGTGAGGTGCGCCACCATACCTTGTTACATATTGAACACGAGGGTTCAGAGAACTGCATCTGCTCAGAGTTCTGAACCCCAGTTTCCTTTAGTACTGTCTGCCATTCCGCCTGATGTTTGTGCTTTGGCACCTACTGTATTGTTTTCTACTGCCCTTGTTCATGTTCTTGATGCCTCCGGAACACTACAGGTAGCTTGAGTGCTCTTGGACACCGTCAGCCAGGTGAGCATCACAGAGGGTTGCATCCAGAGACTTGGTTTGGCCCAACAGTGGACCCACCTTCCAATTTATGGGTTGTCGAACACTCAAGTCAATGTTGCCAAATTGTTCACACCTGTTGTGAATACCCCTCGGGATGCACCTGACTTGCAATTTGCAGCGAATGTGTGCGCGCTTCCACACATAACCAATAGTTTGCTTAGTGTCAAATTGGCCCAGGAAGTGAGCCATTCTGTTGCACACCTGAAGTTAGCAGATTCATCCTTTTGACACTCCTGGGACTGTTGTGTTACTCATTAGCGCAGACTTGTTCTCTCGACTTAACTGGAGGTAAGATCGATGGCTCTCTTATGGCACTTGACTCAGTTTTAGGGTGGATTCTTACGGGGCAAGTAGCACCAGTATATCATTCATATTTCTTTGAAATCATTTTGCATATTATTGTTAACCTTGTCTACATTGTAGGACATTATGCAGCACTTTTGAGAAGTTGAGGAGTTCCCTACAACAAAATATAGATATGCTGAGGTGGTGAAATGTGATGACTTGTTCGTGGAAACTCATAGCCGGGATGAGGCTTGCAGATATGTGGTCTCGTTGCCATTTCGCTTTCCAGAGTCTGAGTTTGGGTCATCAAGACCACAAGCACTGAACCGGTTGCTTTGTTTGAAAAAGCATCTTAATGGGGACCCACCATTAAAACAGATGTGATTATGCAGGATTACCTACCCAAGGGCATATGGAAAAAGTTCCAGAATCACAATTATCTTCCTCACCAGCCTACTATATTCCACATCACTGTGTGATTAAGCCAGAAAGCTCAACCACTAATTACATGTCGTACTTGATGCCTCGTCCAAGATTTCAACTGGTGTGTGTCTGAATGACACGTTGCTAACGGGACCCAGTTAGCAAAGGGCTATCATTGAGGTACTTCTGAAGGTTAGACTGCACTAAGTGGTTTTTATGATTATTTCAAATCAGAGTTGTTTAGAGCCTCAACGAGATGAAAAATTTACTTATAAAAGGGCATGCTAGATACACTTATGTGATACAGCAGCAAAATAGGTGACTGTGCTGCCATCTGTCGGCCAGTCCGCGCTGCTCGCTTCGGAAACTACGCCCCATTAAATACACATTTTTTCATGGAAATGAATTCTCAGAATTTTTTATTCTCCGCAAGCTCTATAAATATTTTAATGTAACATATTTCCGTGTGAAGCAATTCAGCTCGGTAATAATATGGATTCAGGTTGCAATCGCCAAGCCTTTCTGATGTCTGCTAGCCATTTTGTTTTTTTGACTCCCCTACCACTTCAGCAACAAAGCCAAAATAAATGTTATTCTTGCGGCAAATAATATTTATGTTAATGTGATATTTTGTCATCCAGTCATACTCAGTGCCACGTTAATTTATAAATAGCCTCTGCATGTNATGTGAAGCAATTCAGCTCGGTAATAATATGGATTCAGGTTGCAATCGGCAAGCCTTTCTGATGTCTGCTAGCCATTTTGTTTTTTTGACTCCCCTCCCACTTCAGCAACAAAGCCAAAATAAATGTTATTCTTGCGGCAAATAATATTTATGTTAATGTGATATTTTGTCATNCCACTTCAGCAACAAAGCCAAAATAAATGTTATTCTTGCGGCAAATAATATTTATGTTAATGTGATATTTTGTCATCCAGTCATACTCAGTGCCACGTTAATTTATAAATAGCCTCTGCATGTGCGAACGACTGTAAACTACAACATCTCACCTTTTTGACGAGGAGACGTCAGTTTTAATCGTGAAATACTTCATTATTATGAATGAAAATGTGCTATCTGACAATTTCTCTGAATTCCTAATACTTCCAAGTTTCACACATATTCAATGTTAAAAACGTGTGTAAATATAGTACCCAAACACTTTTATTACTAAAATAAATCAGTACCGCATCACTCGACTGCAGCCTGGCAATTCACAGCGTGCGCGCAGGTTATTAATAATAGCAGCACACGACTAACGGCAGCTGTTCAATATTTTACTTTGAACTGGTGGCTCCTCTGTTAAGCCTCCCTTAGTAAATCGAGAGTTGACTGTAGATTTTTGGCAACCCTGCATAAAGTTGGGAACGTCTGGCCACCTAGGTTGGCCAGCCTACTTCTCAACCAAAAACAAGAGTCAAGATGGCATCGTAGCCTCGTAGGTAAGCCAATGGCTTGTTTCGCGTGTTTTTCACTTTATTGTTGCTCAAAAATGCAATTTTGTATTATTGTCGCAGTTTTTGTTCGCCACTTGTGTTGTTGACGCAACATGCATGATTTATCACCACAGAAAAGAACCGATACAGTTTGGTAGTCAGAAAATAGCTCAAAGTTCTTTATAATAAAAATAAAAGCTTTATATATTTATTTTATTTACTTACATTTCCACTCAGACTAGATCCCATTTACTTGTCTACAGACACTTGAGATATAGATATTGTCAAATTAATTTCAAACATACTCTGCTCGAATGATTTGTAAATAAACATTTGTGTACATATATGTCAATGGACTATGTGATGGGGTGCATGAATACTTGATCCTGGAAGCAGCGCACGCCACCCCCTGAAGATTAGTTGTACTCAAGTTAGCGTCGGGGTAAGTTTTATAGTGACGATCTCTCAATTGTTGGTTGTCCAGCAAAGTTTGGGCATGAATTACAGAATGTTATTGGTCATCTGGGTCAGATAGCTCCACGTGTGATTCTGATCAGCGATTACGTGTTGTTATTTTATCACTCAATTGCGTGTGATACGTCATTTGTAATGATGCAATTAAAAATAATTTAATCTAGACATTTGGTTGATTCTCTTTTGTTTTGCAAAGAATTGTAATTGCTTATTAGCATTTTATGTTAAGCCGTGTCAGTATGTTTATCTGTCATTCGTTTGCTTTTTTTTTTCTGAAATTACAGTTGAGGTTGCATTAGCAATCTGTGACAAGGATTATTACCACACACACTCGCAGACATTTATTTTCCTTTTGAGAATGTTCTAGAAATTCAATTATTTAATTTCTACATAGTTCGGTTGGCATAGGAAAGTGGTTGCAACGGGGTTCACCCAGTATCCGAAGGGATACTGTACTACACCATGCCCTTATTTGGTTGGTTTTTTGACACAGTGGTGAGAGGAGTGGGGGTAGAGTGTGTGGTAACTTTAGCCAGGAGTGCCTGCTGCCCACCAACAGTTGATGACCAGCTTTTGAAGAAGATGCGTCGAGCGTGGCAAGCACCCGTGAACTTCCTTCTTTTTTAACTTCTATTTTCGGCCAGCTTTTACGATCTACTAAATTATTTCCGCCGGTGTGGGAGGTCACTAGGGTGCCAGGAGAATAATGATGTCCCTCCTGTCTTCATAATTTTTTCGCAGTGGGAGTTTTTAGTGATGTGAACAAGTAATGAACTCTGCGGCGCTGTTCTTTGCTTCGACTAGCTCAAACTGCATGTTCGTGACTCTGTATTAATTGAAGAATGTGAACTGTTTATAACTTGAAATAAAATGTGGAGGAAAGAGTCCAACAACTGAATTCTTTTCTATTATTTTAATATAGCGCCTCTATTTAAGTCTCATGTCTCTACAAAGTGTGTAAAACAGAGCTGTGATTTCCAGTGACGAAATCAGACGTCTGCAACATTCCAAACATGTCTGCCCAAACTTGGGGCGATAAACACGCCTGAAGATTCAGTGTTACAAACAGCAGCAACAACATTAGCTACAAGTCAACACTGCAGTTCAGCATGGGGAAGTGATCAACGATCGGTGAGCGGCGTGAAGCGGCAGTTCCGGATAACAACAAAGGATCCAGCAACAAGACAGCGACTAGAGTCACCAAAACGCCTGTTCCAGCAGGCGTTTTGGTGACTCTAGTATTGAGGCTGTCACATCAACACACAACCACCTTTATCACACTGATTTAGTTAGCAGTGTCACCAACCCAATATATTTCTTGTTCAAAAAAACACATGTTTTAATTTGAATAAAAGCTGCAATGTAATTTTACAAAACAATTTTGTTCTCATTTTGAAAAGTCTAAAATTATGAGTATTAGGTTTCCACAGCATTATCTATTAGCTACCTTCTTTTACCATTAACCATTTTTAGATACTTGTTTGGTTTTATCACATTGCAGTAAAACTCTTGTAAAAAGTTTGTAATAAATGTGATCAGTCATCAGTGTTTAAGTGAACCTACCAGCTATTATTGTTTCTCACACAATTTTTTAGTGCTGACATGATTATGTAAATCATGGATGAAAGTGGCACCAAGTATAAGGGTCACAGCAATCTTTCAAAGGAAAAAAATGTAAAAATGTGAAGCAAAATTGAAAACAAATAGATGACAACACTTGAAGTGTGGTTAAACACCTAACACAAGAATATATAACACACAAAAATCAGTAAATTTTTTACTAACTATAAAAATATTTGCTTTAAAAATATGTTTAACACTATATCGAAAATTAAGAATTACACAACCCCTTAATTAAATATATTCAGATCATCAAATCCACCGGTCTCCCTTAAACACATAAAAGAGAGCCAGTAAGTGACAACTCACCTCCAACACACTAATCTTGTGAGTGACAACAGTGAGCTTGCCCTCGGAGCCGTGGAACACCTCAAACAGATGCTGCAGTACGGACTCCAGTGCACTGGCATCACTGCACTGTTGTGCCAGGCTGCGGCAGGCAAACACCGCCTCCTCACGGGCAAGGTCATCCTTGGAGTGCAGGTTTGCTACAAAAACCAAGCATATCTTTCAACAAAGTCCAAACCAATGTTAAAAACACATAACACTTCCATAATTTAATTTTTCTCCTTCTCAACAGATGAAATTTTATTACTTAAAATGTGTATGGTTGAGGAAAGGAATAACGCATGATGCGTATCTGGTTTTTTTTAATGCCTTATCACATGTGATGTCACAAAGCCCAAATAGAGCATCGAACCCAGATACCCAAGAGATGACCCGCATTTTATTAAAGACGTGGATACCCACGGAAACTGCAGTTGACCCACCAGATCCCGTATACCAAACACACAGGCAGTTTAAATACCCTCTATTACGAAGTCAAGCAAAATGAAGCACATAAGTTGCCCCTAACCAGGTGCCGGATTCTGCCCGCACATGAAAAACTACCCCAGCCTCTCGCAATCCCCAACAGAGTGCAGCTAAGCCATGCTGCCCACGAAGAGAAGAGGTAAAAACTAAAGACACCAGAAGGCCAACAAGAACAGAGGCGCATGCCGGACACGAGTATATAAAGACATGAATCCCCAGATGCGAGAGTTAACGAGCATAGCTGTCGTGGGATGAATATCATGCTCTCCAGGATCTGCCCGCCCCTTGGGACCAGAGAAGGCACGGGTTCTGCAAGTACAGCGGGACTATGGCAGCTTGGGTGTGGTGACTACTCCACAACTCGTCGCATCCCAAGGTCTCTGGGGTGGCTGGAAATATTCTAATACCAGCCCGTGAACCAACTGGCTGATGCAGAAGCGCTGTCGTCGTGGATGTCGGGAACCTGGGTAGCTCAGT
>NQII01011820.1:0-26272 GCA_002778355.1 Clitarchus hookeri
TCGTCCAAATCAGCCGCCTCATTTAATAATAATCTCCGCCACATCGCCGCCATGTTGAACCGACTCTCTTCCAACGAAATTTTACCCTTCCAACTGCTCGTAGCCAGTTGTTTCGTCCCCGCCGACTCGTGACGTCAAACTACCGTCGTTTAAAAACTAAGAATACCAAATAGTAGGCTGTAACGAGGAATTGTTTCNAGGAGTGCCAGTCATTTTACTTCGTAACATCAATCCACCAAAACTTTGTAACGGCACACGTCTTGCAATAAAAAAAAATGATGGGCAATACTATAGAAGCTACCATCTTGAAAGGTGCTTTCAAAGGAGNCAATAAAAAAAAATGATGGGCAATACTATAGAAGCTACCATCTTGAAAGGTGCTTTCAAAGGAGAAGATGTGCTTATTCCCAGAATTCCCTTTATTCCAATAGAAATTCCCTTTCACTTTAAAAGGACACAGTTTCCACTCAGAATGGCATTTGCAATGACAATAAAAAAAGCTCAAGGGCAGTCATTGCTAATGTGCGGAATAGATTTATAAACAGAATGTTTTTTGCACGGCCAATTGTACGTGCCGTGTTCTAGAGTAGGAAAACCATCTAACTTATTCATACGCACGGAATNGCCGTGTTCTAGAGTAGGAAAACCATCTAACTTATTCATACGCACGGAAGATGGTAAAACTAAAAACCTGGTATACAAACACGGGTAAGCGTGAGTGCGTGCATGTGTGTGTGCTCACAAGTGTCTATATATACATAAAATATATATACATTATATATACACATTATATATACAAAATATATATACATTCATAATATATATATAATATATGTAGATAATATATACATACATATATACATACAACATGCATATACATACAACATGCATATATATACAACATACATATATACATACATACAACATACATATATACATACATATACACATACATATAATAGATATATACATAAATATATACACATTCATATAATATATATATACATACATATAATATATACCTACATATATTATATATACATATTATATATACATATAATATATATACATATAATATATACATGATATATATACATATAATATATAAGTATAATACATATACATAATATATATATAATATATATACAGAACATATATATACATAATGGATATATACATAATATATATATAATATATATATACATACTATATACATAATATATATATACATAATATATATATTATATATATATAGTTGGGCCTTCTAAAATAATCCTCAGCCAANATATATATACATACATACATATAATATATACCTACATATATTATATATACATATTATATATACATATAATATATATACATATAATATATACATGATATATATACATATAATATATAAGTATAATACATATACATAATATATATAATATATATACAGAACATATATATACATAATGGATATATACATAATATATATATAATATATACATAATATATATATACATAATATATATATTATATATATATAGTTGGGCCTTCTAAAATAATCCTCAGCCAAAAATATTATTTTTTCTTATGAGTAACATAAACATTTAGTTAAAATACTTTTCTTTAAAATATGCGAGGAAGTGTTTTTTATATGGGCACATAAACTTATGCGGACACATGTAATCCGGTAACCACCAGCTGTTGCCGGCCTGGCGCTGACTTAGTAACGCTACACTGCGACTACAGAGCTCGGAACTGCGTGCAAGGTTGCGTTGGGTGTCTGCTGCTTTATGTAGCGGTGTCCTCTTTGATGATTATAAGTGTTATTCAGGGAAGTAAACAACATTCGAAGATAACACTGGCGGTAATTACAAAATATTACTCAAATAATATTAATAAACATTACACTTTTATTATTTATTTTAGGCATCTCTTTCATACCTCGCCTCATGGTGGCACCCTTAAAAACACATACTACGTAAATACTAAAGTTGAATTCCGCATCTGACGCATTTGAATAATTGTAAACAAATTACACATATATATTTTGCAACGAGGTTTGTGTCATATGTGTGGCATCTAGGTCACAGCAAGCAAAATCTGAATTGTACACTGCTCTCGCACAGGCTGTTTAATAGACTATTCAGTCAACCATCTGCTTGCTTTCGTATTGATATGGTTTCACTGTTCCGCCCAGATGCCAGCACCTGTACATTTATGGTACATACTGGCGAAGGCGGCAACTGAAACAAGCTGTGATATCTTGGCTGGCTGTTCACAAGTGCCTGCCAAAATAATACGTATTTCCCTAGTACCTAGCGGCAAATGCAGCAGCAAGCTAACAAACTTGTGATTTTCGCTTTTCACTGGTCATTTTTCATAGTAAATCCATGCTGTGATGGATGGCTGAGGCAAGTTTTTTGTGAGCAGTGAAAAACCACAGATGCAAATAAATATGTTTGTTCTGATGCGTGACGCGTATTTGGCCAATTATGTATCTTCATGTGCGTGACATGTGCTCCAGAAGAGACACGAACACAGCGAGAGTTTCAATTACACTGATTGCAAGATGCAGCAGGCTGCCTGAAGACAGGTTGAGCAGAACCCTGTTTCATTTTATTTAATGTGTCCCACATTGCTTTTCATAGTTTTTCCCAAAACAAATGCTGTTATAGGGCGTTAAAAATAAAAATTGCGAAAAGGCAAAATTTTGAGGGAATTTCCTATTCATATTTTTTACGTATGAGGAATAACGAATAAAATCGAAGTCACATGAAAGTGTGTTCCATTCTATGTCAAACGAGATATAAATTGTTTCCGAATTCCAATTAATATAATATGAATTGTAAACACTTATCTAAAATTCTACAGTAAATTTTATAAAATATGTTCTTTTTGATTCACCCTGTTACAAGAAAACTGTGGGTGATACACCTCAAAATTTCCCATTCTTATGTATACTAGCTTACCCAGCCACGCGTTGCTGTGGCATAAAAGATTTTGGTTCTATTCATTACTATGAAATTAATTGAAAGAAGTATATGTATTTTCATAATCTTTTTTATTGAAGTACTTGTTTTTATACAAAATTTTTAGTTTTACCATCTTCCGTGTGTATGAATAAGTTAGATGGTTTTCCTACTCTAGAACACGGCACGTACAATTGGCCGTGCAAAAAACATTCTGTTTATAAATCTATTCCGCACATTAGCAATGACTGCCCTTGAGCTTTTTTTTATTGTCATTGCAAATGCCATTCTGAGTGGAAACTGTGTCCTTTTAAAGTGAAAGGGAATTTCTATTGGAATAAATGGAATTCTGGGAATAAGCACATCTTCTCCATTGAAAGCACCTTTCAAGATGGTAGCTTCTATAGTATTGCCCATCAATTTTTTATTGCAAGACGTGTGCCGTTACAAAGTTTTGGTGGATTGATGTTACGAAGTAAAATGACTGGCACTCCTATTTTCAATTCTAACATATGTGGAGGCAATCCTGGAACATCAAGNTGGTGGATTGATGTTACGAAGTAAAATGACTGGCACTCCTATTTTCAATTCTAACATATGTGGAGGCAATCCTGGAACATCAAGTGAATTTAGAAATTCTGGTGGATAATTTACCGGTTCATTTTCGTGTAATGTTACATCCACAGATTTTTATGTGACATGTTCGCTTGGGATTTTCTCAAGGATGCTGTCGTTTATTTCGTAAAAATATTAATTTTTTGCTGCCAGTATTGCTTGCTCGCTTATCCAATTGTGATCAACATAGTTCATTGCGATGTTTGGAAATATGTGATCTATCAGTTCACCTTTAGAGGTAACTACAGTACAGAAATTTTGTGGAAATGTAATTTGTCCTGTGATGTTACCTGCAGGCAATGTTCCATTTCCAATTTCCAACAATTGGCGTGAAAACATTCCTGAAAATGGATTGTTGTGGAATTTNCTGCAGGCAATGTTCCATTTCCAATTTCCAACAATTGGCGTGAAAACATTCCTGAAAATGGATTGTTGTGGAATTTGACGCACATATTTGTAGTTAGTTTGAATGATTTAACATGTTGCTATAAAGGTGAAAATTTAAGGCACGCATATATTTCATCTGCCGGTGTAGAGCGAGGAATCACAGGCAATGTTTGTCTNTAAGGCACGCATATATTTCATCTGCCGGTGTAGAGCGAGGAATCACAGGCAATGTTTGTCTGAAGTCTCCTGCGAACAATATAAATGCATTCCCAAATGAGCGAATACTTCCCCGCAAAGTCTTGCAATGTTCTGTCGAGAGCCTCCCGAGATTTTTTGTGGGCCATTGTGCATTCATCCCATACTATGATCTTGCAATTTTGCAACACTTTTCCCATTCCATATGTTTTGGAAATGTTACATGTGGGATCTTCAGTTGCACGTAAGTTTAATGGCAGNGCAACACTTTTCCCATTCCATATGTTTTGGAAATGTTACATGTGGGATCTTCAGTTGCACGTAAGTTTAATGGCAGCTTTAAAGCTGAATGCGCCGTTCTGCCTCCAAGTAGGAGTGTAGAAGAAATTCCGGAGGACGCTAGTGCTAATGCAATTTCATTCTGTGATCGAACCGTCCCTAAAATGAGCGTAATGTGAAATGTTTTCCCAGTGCCTCCTAGTATATCTAAGGAGAAGAGTCCTCCTCTTTGATTGTTCGCTGCATTCATTATNGCAACACTTTTCCCATTCCATATGTTTTGGAAATGTTACATGTGGGATCTTCAGTTGCACGTAAGTTTAATGGCAACTTTAAAGCTGAATGCGCCGTTCTGCCTCCAAGTAGGAGTGTAGAAGCAATTCCGGAGGACGCTAGTGCTAATGCAATTTCATTCTGTGATCGAACCGTCCCTAAAATGAGCGTAATGAGNTAGTGCTAATGCAATTTCATTCTGTGATCGAACCGTCCCTAAAATGAGCGTAATGTGAAATGTTTTCCCAGTGCCTCCTAGTATATCTAAGGAGAAGAGTCCTCCTCTTTGATTGTTCGCTGCATTCATTATTTTATCGTAGATGTTTTTTGTTCGTTTGTGAGTTTAGGAACGTTTGATCGTACGTATGGCAGTAGATCGGCTGTGTTATAGCTCCGTTCACGAAGCAATTCCCTTTCCAACGTAGCAGAAGCAGAACGATTGGGTGATGGCATTCCCAATTGAGCAAGAAGCTTGTTCGCGATTTGTAAGCAGAGGTCCTCAATCAGAATTAATGCTTGATTATAAATATCTGGTGAGAAATCCAGGTTCGAATCCATATTAATTTCTCTGAATCGTCGCAATAAGTCTTCAGCCATATGCGATTTGTAATTTTGCCATAGTTCTGATGGTGATGAAGGTGAGCAAGTAGTTAGTATGATTGCCAATAGCAGACGTATTTGATGAGGATTCAATGTTGCGCACGCAACAACTAGGCAATCTTCCCAGTGTTTATCGTCTTCCATCAATGGAAGTGCTTGGCATGCGGCCATGGTATGTGTCATGAGTAATTCCTCCGACAGTTCTTAAATGCTGGAATGAAGTCGGTCCGCGAACATTAACCAATAGAAGACGAAGATAAAAGCATTCGGCTTGATTGGAATGCACAGTGTAAATTCTCCCTAATGTATTTTCTTCGGAGATACCATTGTGACAGCTAACTCTATTCCTAGCTTTCTTCTTTCAAACGATTTTCTGGTTGCATTCCACGTGTAATACGTAGGAACTTCTGCATATAACAGATTTTTCGAAGTCATCATTTTGGCATAAGGAAAAAAATGCTTTGAGGGTCGTTGCTGGTGGATTGATTGCTCTACCTCGTATGTTAGCCTCTGTGAAATACACTCTTGGACCATTTTATAAGTGAACAGCTAAATGAACTACTGCTGGATTTTGTTCGTGTGTTGGAAAAGATGGAATTCTCCATACTGCTTCGTTGCTACTTATATATCTACCAATTTGGTACTTAGTAATGTCATCTCTTGTGGTATTTTGTTTCGACACCCCGAATATTGCCATGTCGCTACCTTTATTTACATATTTGCAGATATATTTGATTGAATTTACCTAGTAGCAGTATTTGACATTTATGTGTGCTTGGTATGTTTTTGATAGCAGTGGGCANTGCTACTTATATATCTACCAATTTGGTACTTAGTAATGTCATCTCTTGTGGTATTTTGTTTCGACACCCCGAATACTGCCATGTCGCTACCTTTATTTACATATTTGCAGATATATTTGATTGAATTTACCGAGNTCGACACCCCGAATACTGCCATGTCGCTACCTTTATTTACATATTTGCAGATATATTTGATTGAATTTACCGAGTAGCAGTATTTGACATTTATGTGTGCTAGGTATGTTTTTGATAGCAGTGGGCAATACGGAACGACCCAGCGGTTGTCTATTTCAATCTCGTTACCTCTTACAATGATGGTGGTTGTTCTCCCACTATTTTCTGGAGATCTTCTTTTGTAGAGTGGGTAGCCATCATTGCCTGTAACGGTGTTTGATACTAATGCCCGAGGATATATTTTTGAACACTTACATTGATGCAGAAAAATTAGCCAATAGAAGAATGGCTTTACAATGTTTTGTTTTTAAATTGATTTTGTAACTAATTGAGATTGTTTAAGCAGAGTACTGAACGGGAAGTGTTATAGGAATAGAAATGAGTTTTGTTTTACATACCATAATTGTATTAACGTAAAGAAACATATAATTACTGTTATTTTGAATCTTCGCTCATGTTGACCGGCAGGCGTTTTGTCAGGTCAAATAACAATTTTGTTACTATCAGACGGCATTCGGTCTAGTGCTGTTTTGAACAATCTTATTAAGTTATTTTTGCTATGAAGCATTTCATGCAATTGAGAAAGAATTGACCTTTTTATGCCGGAAATTGTTGCACAACGTGTATTCAACTCATCGATCTTGTCACCGATGAAGTATATTTGCAAGAACTTATTACCGGCGTCTGGAAATGGGAGCAAACAGCCGGCTCTAAGATATCTTTGGCGTTGCACTTTGAACGTAGGCATGAAATTGTCTGTAATTACGTTCACTCCGAAAGACGTAATTTGGAAGCATGAGTTATAATTCCTGTTGTTTGCAAGGAAGTCCTTTGAATCGGTAGAAGATCCGGCAAGCAAGCTTTTCAATGGCTCTGGTGGGTCGGCAAGTTTAGGCAGTTGAACTTTCCCGACGGCGCAACACATGCCTTTCGTTTCAGCATGGAATTTCAATGCTTTGCAATGAGGACATACTTCATCCATAGCGCCGATGACAACATGAGATTTTGTACTGTTATCTTCATTCGGGTCGTACCGGAAATCTAGGCGACTATAATAACTGACTTCCCTTGATGATGTATCTTGGCGTCGTTCAGCTCTATTGATTGTTTCTTGATATCTTAATTCTTGACGACGTTCATCTGAAGCAGCGGCACGTGCTCGCCTTGCTCGCAAACGTTGATCAGATATTCCGGCTTCATGTTGCTCCAGCGATTCCTGCGCATGTCTCTGAGCCATTCTGAGCCGATCTCGTTAATTTGCTTCCAAACGCTGCTCCTCAGTTTGGCTTGCAACTTCACGTCGTCGTGCTGCAGCTCGGTGATTGCGACGTCCGATGTTTGGTCTTGCGCGTGGCATTCTGAAAACAATCGAAAAAAACATTGAGAACAACAAACCAAAATGTTCAAACAGACAGCTGTCAACAAAGGCGCTTCCTGATGCGAAAGCATGGTAAAAATGAGATTTTGCAGATTTTAGTACCTTTGTAGGTAATACTGATAAAAAAGAAAGGTGTACAAACACACGTGAGAAAGAAAGGAAGGTTTATAAAAAAAACAGAATGAAAATTGGTTGATTTTTTGGGAGTTATACGCGTCCGAACAAGCGTACACAACATTTATATATATAGATTATTTCCCACATATGAGAAATAACGAATAGTCTACATCATCTGAAAGCTTGTTCCATGATGTGTCAAACTAGATATAAATTGTTTTCAAATTCCAATCAATATAATGGGAATTATAATCACGTAAATTTATACAATCAATTTAAAGGCATTTTTTTGGTTGACTCTGTTTAAAGAAAAAGAAACTGTTGGTGATGGAGATAAATCGATTGCATATTTGAAATCAGGGTTAAAAGTTGTGTTAGGAACACCCATTGTCCTTCTTGTGCCTGAAACCTTGTTTACCAGTGATATTAACTTGTACTATGTGTAATGTTCTGTATTGTTTATAACACAAATATGTTAATAATATGTATAATAATAACCTAAGAACTATAGTCACTACAGACACTGTAAAAATGTCATAAAGCTGACCAAAATATGGTTATAGGCCTAAATTGTGAACATTCGTATTTAATGGTTTTGGAAATATGACAGAATTATTTGAACAGCTGTAAACAGTAAACAAAGTNAATTGTGAACATTCGTATTTAATGGTTTTGGAAATATGACAGAATTATTTGAACAGCTGTAAACAGTAAACAAAGTGTTTGACAGTTGAAACACAGATGTCAATTGGCAGTGTTTATGTTTACATGTTTAGGAAGGGTACATAATCTGTAACCAAAAATATAAATTTAGCAGGGCTTCAGAAAAGTGTGAGGTAACCGTGAATTGCCTATAAGCGTTCATACAAACAAATTAATTAAGGAATATCGTAAAACAACAGTTTTAACAGACAGAAAGGTAATTATTGATACAAGCCCTTAATGATGTACATTTGGTACATTTGTGGAAATTTTCAAACAGTGGACAAACATGATACCGTAATCTGCCCTTCTAAACAATATAGCAGAATATTCAATTATTTCTCGGCTGAGTGTTTACCTTATAATGTACTGTGTTTGCCTTTGAGACCACGTCTTCTAGCGCACAGAATGTAGCCTGAGATGCTCTCACACCTGGCGGTTGTTTTCCTTACATTGCTTCCTCAAAAGCACAGTCTGGCATATGCAGCTGAAGTTATATGACAGAATGTTACATATTAAAAATATGTTTTATCAAATTTTTTTGGCATTAGTGGACAGACAAATTATGATTACATGCGTAGATAAAACCCTGCAAAATTGGTGTAAAATTAAATTTTTAGGAAAATTATTTTGTAAATATGTGTGGTCAACTTATTTTCGAGTACTGTATTGTCTTATTTTTGAGTATTTATAATTTTGTAGTAGTCCTATATTCTTTTTAAAAAAATCCTTATTCTGGCAAAATAAGTTGTGGTGGATTCTCCCCTCCTTCACCTTCCACTAAGGTCTGACCGAGTGCTCGGTCTCGATTTCGGCCAATCTCTGCCAAAAATCGTGGTTCGGCCGAACTCTCGGTCTCGTGCAAAAANCGAGTGCTCGGTCTCGATTTCGGCCAATCTCTGCCAAAAATCGTGGTTCGGCCGAACTCTCGGTCTCGTGCAAAAAAAGGTTGAAAGTCTCGGAGTAAACCGAGACATCGCACATAGCAAAATTGGAACATCATTACATATAAGCGCGAGAATGTTGACTTTTGATTGGCTGAAATGNGAGACATCGCACATAGCAAAATTGGAACATCATTACATATAAGCGCGAGAATGTTGACTTTTGATTGGCTGAAATGAATGTCGGAGCGGTAACTTAACACTCGCTTGTTTTGTTCAAATTAAAACTTGATGGGGGTAATGTGGGTATAATGTAAACAAATATTTATCTTTGAAATCTTTCGACGAGTGCCATTTGTTTTGCCTCTTAACTCTTATCAGTTTGGTTTAGGACGACTAGTGAATAACATTGTTATATTATATTGAATAGTAATATTTTATTTCAGAGGGCAACTTTTCGTAGGTAAGTGTTTGTTTTCGTTATTTATCTGATATTGATTTTTGTTGCTATGCTAGCTAAGATATATTTTTGTTACATCATACATATCAGTTGAGAGAGACAGACTGGTGATGATGATACATACCTAATAATTACGTATTACCCTAGGTGTCATAATGAGAATAATAGTACCTATGTTATGTAGTCATGATTAAAAATGAATAATACCTAACTAACATTTTATTTTATATAGTTTCAGATTATTTTTAAGATGCCAAATGTAAACCCTATTTGGGATTATTTTGAAAAAGCGGTCTCTACTCTATCTAAAGCAAAATGTAAGCTGTACAATAAAATATTGTTTCTCGGTAGCGACAAACAGAAATTTCAAACAATCAAAGGTTTTTATGCTACTCCCCTCCTGTGGTGTACAGAATGGTTTATAGGGTCTACAGTTAAGGTTAACTGGCACAGACTATAGGTGGCTTGAAGGTTGAGGGTATCAAACAATGACTCCATCACAACTAAGTTTTGAACCTGTTTAATTAACGGNTATAGGTGGCTTGAAGGTTGAGGGTATCAAACAATGACTCCATCACAACTAAGTTTTGAACCTGTTTAATTAACGGGAATTCATTCGCACATTCCCGGCATTGTTGCTGGAAGTACACATACTTTAACGCCCTGCGAGTTCAAGGCGTGAAGGGCTGGTTACAATTTTCTGGCTATGCTTCCGACGCTGTTGGGGCATAAGGTGACAGGATAGGTCCATGTTGCGTGGTAGTTGTTCCAGCANTTCTGGCTATGCTTCCGACGCTGTTGGGGCATAAGGTGACAGGATAGGTCCATGTTGCGTGGTAGTTGTTCCAGCAGTTGAGGTCTGGCGAGTTGGATGGCCTGGATACGTTCCGGAAGTTGATGAGATCTGGTGAGCTGGATGGCCCTTTTATAGGCCCTCTGTGGTTGGCTTGTTGCACTCAGCTGGCTTCCTCTCGACGTGGCGCCTCTCGTTGAAGCTCACCACTCGCTCCCGTTCTGGGCGCAGGGTAGTAACTGACTCCTTACTTCCCTACCACGTCCCGGCGAGGTGACCCTTGATGGGCCCCCACCCCGGCCCTTGGCGCGGGGTTGCACTGGACTAATCGCACTAGCTCGACATGGCACTTCTCGTTCAAGCTCACCACTCGACTCCGCCTTCTCAGTGCATTGTAACTGACTGACTGGCGACTGACTGACTGATGCGGTAACTGGCTGACTGACTCGCGTCCTGGCGTGGTGCTACTACTCGTCCGACGTAACTCTGGTAACTGTCTCGGATTCTGCCCTTTATCTCGTGTCCCGATTTAGCTGACCCCTTAATGCTGCGACTGACTGATGCGGCTGACGGACGTGGCTGGGTTCCGATATCCCGAACTTGGTACCTGTTGCACTGACTTATTCTCTCGGCGCGGAGAATCGCAGCTTCCGACTGAACTCTCTGTGCGGAAATAACGAATTGCCCAACCGATGATCTACTGATCTACTCATCCCACCCTCGCAAAGAGGCTTATATTCTCTGTTGGCTCCCTCCCTCGTTTCCTACACGTGTCTCCCTTGTTGGCAGTGGGGAGGGAGGAAGGTGCAGTATAACGAACACTTCTTACACGCGCCATGGTTCTTGAAGGTTGGGGTGGGAAGGGGGTGGCCTGCACCCTGAAACTTACCCTGTCAGCTTATTCTTCCGCAGCACGTGTCCCAGTTGCCATGGGGTTTGGTTTTGGGGGGGTGGAGGGAGGAGTGCTCGTGGCACCACTTTCAGCTTGTCAGCTGTTTCTCGGTGCGTGTTTTTAACTTCGGGCGGAAAATGCCTTACTATCGTCATTTCTCGGCATTTACAAATTTCACTGGGCTTGCTGGGGGGGGGGAGGAGGAGGCCCGAGGGCGGCAACACGTGTAATGGCCTGCACATGCTATACCTCTCAGTTTGACCTCAGTATGCGTAACGGGGCGACACATGTCGTCCGGAAGGCCCTACATGGTTTAATCTGGGGGCCCGGGGGGGGAGGGTTAATGACAACACCGCTTCTAAGGGTTAGTGACAACGGCGCCTCTAACTTCCTAATTACGCCAATCGTCAGTTTGAAGGGTCATATGTCCAAGTACCATATGTCTGAAAATGAAGAATATTTAAACAAGCTAGCCATTTAAGATAAACCAGCGCCGAAAGTGCAAACATCTATAACTTTGAAGGCAGACAAGAAAATTCAGTCAACTATCAAACATATTTTGACCCAGTCATCATCATCACAGTGGCCAGAAGATCATAATATTGCAAAACGCATTGATTAGGCTGTTATGGACTATATTATTGTTGACATGCAGCCTTACACAACCGTAGGAGGAGATGGCTTTACGAGACTGAATTTCTTTNAGCCTTACACAACCGTAGGAGGAGATGGCTTTACGAGACTGAATTTCTTTGACCCAGCTGGACCAAAGAGATATAAATTAAAGTCCGAAAAATATTTTCGAACACAGTTAATGCCCCAAACCTATAAAAAAGTAAAAAAAAAGTAATTAATTTACTGTTGTCTGCCGAACGGATTAGCTTCACTACAGACATATGGTCCAATCCAATGAAAACTTGCTCCTTGCTAAGCTTCATAGCACATTTCATTCATGAAGCGCAACGTTTAAAAGTAGTCCTTGGCGCATGTGTCTTAGAAGAAGACCACACTGGANTGAAGCGCAACGTTTAAAAGTAGTCCTTGGCGCATGTGTCTTAGAAGAAGACCACACTGGAGCATACATTGCCCGGAAACTTATTGAAATAATATCAAGCTTTGATATACATTCAAAAATACATTTAGCAGTTAGGGACAGTGCTGCCAACATGACTTCTGCTACTCTAATCGCTGATTTTGAATCTTTAGGCTGTGTTGCACATACGATGCAACTAGTATTTCACGACGCTATATTTTCCGTACCAGAAGTCGAGGAATAGATAAAAAAATGTCACAAAGTGGTTGGACATTTTCACAGGAGTGAACAAGCGTGAAGGTATTTGACTTTGTGTCAAAGTACATGTAATTTACCTGAACACGCATTATATCAAGATGTTGAGACGCGCTGGAACAGTACGTATCAGACGATGGAACGCCTGATTGAGCAAAAAAATACTACCAACCTTTACCGCATAGAAAGATCAAATATTGCTGAAATAAGCAACAAAGAATGGAATTTAATGAAAAATGTCGTTGCAGTATTAAAACATTTTTATCAGGCCACGATCAATATATCATCAGATTCCTCATGTGTTTCTATGGTAATTCCAATGATAACCATGTTAAATGGTAAATCACAACCACAGCAAACCTGCAATGATGTTGATGTTGTCCATAGTGAGGAAGATAAAGAATTCGTTCAGAATAGAATTCGTCTGGAAGAGATGAAAAGCAATTTGCTCAGCTTGCTGAACAGGCGATTTAGTTACCTCAAACACTGTGTTTCTATGATTACAGCGAGGCTTATCGATCCCCGGTTTAAGACAAAGTGTCTTTCCAAAACTATATTGATTTAGCAAAGAGAAATGTCATACATCTTCTGACGCAACAAGAATCAAACTCCAATCGCCTTTCTTCAGCTGACAAAGATACTTCCATATCGTCACGAAATACATCCCAAACGNACAAGAATCAAACTCCAATCGCCTTTCTTCAGCTGACAAAGATACTTCCATATCGTCACGAAATACATCCCAAACGATTTATGATAACAATTTGAATAGTCTATGGGCAGTGCATAACTCTATTGAGATCGAAGATGAAGAAATGCTGGATCAAGGGGAAGACTTCAGTATCATGGAGCATGCTATCCAATCATTTTTAAGAGAACCTCGTCTGCATAGAACTGCCAATATTTATGAGTATTACCATTCTTCTCTCTATAAAGTGCTTCGACCAGCTGTTTTGAAGTTTTTGTCTGCTCCTCCAACAAGTGTTGCAAGTGAGCAACTATTCNACAAGAATCAAACTCCAATCGCCTTTCTTCAGCTGACAAAGATACTTCCATATCGTCACGAAATACATCCCAAACAATTTATGATAAGAATTTGAATAGTCTATGGGCAGTGCATAACTCTATTGAGATCGAAGATGAAGAAATGCTGGATCAAGGGTAAGACTTCAGTATCATGGAGCATGCTATCCAATCATTTTTAAGAGAACCTCGTCTGCATAGACCTGCTAATATTTATGAGTATTAGCATTTTTTTCCCTATAAAGTGCTTCGACCAGCTGTTTTGAAGTTTTTGTCTGCTCCTCCAACAAGTGTTGCAAGTGAGCAACTATTCAGTGCAGCAGGTCAGTTATATGATGGAAGGAGACACAATTTGAAGGCCCAAAATGCAGAAAAGTTGTTGTTTATGACTTATAATATTAAATTGTTTGACTTTGATTATTAAAATGTTGATTTTGTTTTAGTAAAACTAATTTTTGATTAATAAAAATATTATAAAACTGTGTGAAAATTGTGTTTTAGTGATTTTTTCTCCATTTTTATAAATATTTTTAAAGTCTCGTTCTTTGTCACGGCCTCGGACGAGACTGACTCTGACTATCGGTCTCGGTCTCAGTCGAAACAAAAAATTGTGGTTCGGTCGGACCTTACCATACACCACAAATTCCCATCTCAACCTTTACTAATCCTACCCACAAATGCAACTGGGATGAGTAAGGGATGGGAAGTATTAATTCCAAAACATTCTAAACAAACCAGGAAGAGTAAATTTGACACTGTAATTTTTGCTCTCCCAGGTTGGTGGAGTGTAAATGAAAATGACAGACCAATTTTTAGTTTCCGGTATAATTGTGGCAATAACTTCTTTTTCTTTCAAAAATGCCACTACATTTTATTTACAAAAATGAAAAAAACTAATTTAATAACATTTATAAAATTGAACTGGCTGAAAATCAATATAAAACAACTCTACAAAAGATTAACATATAATTTTTACTAGGTTTTACAATTTTTATTTAAACAGGCTGTAGACGAGAGGCTTAGTGAGAAATGACTGAAACTAAAGTTCTTAATCTTCCTCGTGCTTCCAACTGACACCCACACAATCTCATTCGCAGTATTAGTCCTGGAGCCAAGCTACTCCCCTCACCTAACACCTGAGGGTGTTGGTAGTGCTCACTGATGTAACTATCACCCATTTNCCTGGAGCCAAGCTACTCCCCTCACCTAACACCTGAGGGTGTTGGTAGTGCTCACTGATGTAACTATCACCCATTTATTCTGCAGTTCCGAAGCCAAGGATACTCTTTTAGGGAGTCGGTAGTGCTTCACCACAGTACAACACTTACGAATCATGGCAGAGCTGGGGATATTCTCCCCACCTTCTGATGCTGGTAGTGCTTGCATGATCTCTTGCTCTCTCACACCTCCCAATCCACATCTTAATCATTCAAAATCAGACTACTGTTTTACAATTTCCTGGACCGCCTTGACACTACTACTCTCCCTCACAATACCATCTCAGAACGTGCCCAGAAGTCCGTTCCTTCACAGGAGCATATGAGTATATTTCCCACAATCTTCCTTTAGCCCTGTCTTTCTGGAGGCAACTACCCACCACACGACTAAGTCCACACGCATGTACGGAAAAAGTTAAAGTGCCCAAACTTTTCTAAGGAATATTAAAGTCGCAACTTTTACCAGAAAAATTAACGACTCCCATCATACATTAAGTTTAGTAGTGTGTCGTGCATTGCATCCAGAATACTTTGAAGCGTAGTCTCAGCAAATTCTCCTTATCTGCTGTTTCCGGCCATGTCTCTCAGTCGAGTGTCTGCGACTGGCCNTGAAGCGTAGTCTCAGCAAATTCTCCTTATCTGCTGTTTCCGGCCATGTCTCTCAGTCGAGTGTCTGCGACTGGCCGTGTCTGGCCTCAGCGCCTGCCGATGTTCTGTTCCTTGAGCTCGCACTGGAGTATTTATACCGCCCGTCTCTCCTTCCCTGNTGTGTCTGGCCTCAGCGCCTGCCGATGTTCTGTTCCTTGAGCTCGCACTGGAGTATTTATACCACCCGTCTCTCCTTCCCTGCAAATCTGGCACCTAGAACCAAGAGTTGCAGATCAAGGAGCCTCAAGAACTCTCTACAATACATTACAATAAGATTTAAATTTACAAGGACATTTCGTGGCGTACAAGACAAAACGCCTCTGCTGTTTCAGGCAGCAACCAGCACAACAGTAGCTTTTGGCAGGTAGAAGCGCTTCCACACAAATAGCATCTTGTAGCTAATCTTCATCCAGCAACACAGGATCGAGGTGTAATTATGCCTCTCGCCAGCTCAGTTGGAGTATAGAGACCTATATTTGAAGGAAAAAGTCTCACATTTGATGGTTAAAGTCCCACTTTTGAGAAAGAATGCCCTGTGTTTGTGAAGAAACAGTTCAATGTTTGAAGGGGGAAAGTCTGTTATTTGAGGGGGAAAAGGCTTATATTCAAGAGGGAAAAGTCTGATATTCAAGAGGGAAAAGTCTGATATTTGAGGAGGAAAAGTCTGATATTCGAGGGTGAAAAGTCTGATATTCGAGCGGGAAAAGTCTGATAATCGAGGGGGGAAAGTCTGATATTCGAGGGGGAAAGTCTGATATTCGAAGGGGGAAAGTCTGATGTTTGAGGGGGGAAAGTCTAATATTTGAGGGGGGAAAGTTTGATATTCGAGGGAGAGGGAAGTCTGATATTCGAGGTGGGGGGAAAGCTGATATTCGAGGGGGATAAATCTGATATTCAATGGGAAAAAAATCTGATATTCGAGGGGAAAAGTCTGATATTCTAGGGGCAAAGTACAACATTCTAGGGGGAATAGTAAATATTCTAGGGGGAAAAGTACAATATTCTAGGAGGAAAAATTCTATATTCTAGGGGGAAAAGTTCTACATTCTAGGCAGAAAAGTATAATAATCTAAGGGGAAAAAATCGATATTCGAGGAGAAAAGTACGATATTTGAAGGGAAAATATCCCATGATGTTCGAGAAAATACTTTATTTGAGGAAAAAAGTCCTATATTCAAAACATGTTTTTTTTTCATATGAACAAGTCTTTTTCGCATTTTCCTCCAGAATTCACGGAAATTCACAAACATTTTGTGATCTTGAAATTTTCCAGTTCCTACATATTGGGCAGATTGACTGTCAGCTGAGCATGTTTATCTAAACCTCAACTTTGGCAAGGGGAGACACAACAAAACTTTGCACTGATTGGTTTAATGATAAAATCACTTTTTTTTTAACTTGTGTTTGGTCAAATGGTACTATAGGCTGTTCACGGTAAAGTGAGTATGTTTTAGGCCCTAGCTACTCTTACNAACTTGTGTTTGGTCAAATGGTACTATAGGCTGTTCACGGTAAAGTGAGTATGTTTTAGGCCCTAGCTACTCTTACCTTTTAGCCAATTTTAATCCTTTAACAACCTTTTTAAATAAGTATTGCCATGTAAGTAGTAAACACAGTGTGTATATTCCACCACACACTGAAGTTAACGTCTAAGGCTAAAATTAAATATATTTGTTGATTATTATTCCAAATGATAGGGCTTTCGAAAGTGCTCACTGTAGCGTGAATAGCGTATAACACATATTAATTTTTGAAATAAATATAGGAATAACACCAAAAATTTGTGATTTTCTCGCAGGCTTTTATTGCGGAAAGAAGGTGTCAACTTTCGTACAACATCTGAGTTTGAGATTGTCCGTACTAACAAGAAGAAGGCATGCTATCTGGCAAACAACCCACAAAAAGAAGAAACTGTTGAAACAGAAAAATTCCAATACTCACTGCCAGATGGAAATACTCTTGAGGTAAAACAAACTTTATTTTCTGGGGCTTATTTTTTCTAGTCTGTTGTAAATATGCCATCACACAGAAATATTGATTTGNTTGTAAATTCAGCCCATTGTTTTATAAGTTTGTCGTTCCATGTTACATTTCATCATACAGATCAAAGTGTAGTTTTTAGATTAATTCTCAAAGCTTCAGATGGGTTTACTCCAGACAGCGTAGCGTGACTTTGTCATTGTCTCCTGTTTTTTTTTTTTTTTTTTCCAGATAATTTCTTTAATGGAGAATGGGAACAAATTTTTTCAAGTTCTCACTTAAATCTAGAAGTATGTTAGAATTATAGTTTCTTAAAAATTTTGTGTGTGAAACCCTTTAANCATGAAAAAATTGGAAACTATACAACAGATGATACATACAATTTAAGTTGTGTGCTTCAAAATATAGCAAGAGAATATTTATTCCTGATATCTCAGTTATTGTTTGCTTCTATGAAAATGGTTCGAGTTAAAATTATGAACCATAAAGTATACAATAAATGAAGGCAACATTTAGTTTTTGTTCGGAGAAGCCACAGAATAGTGTTAAATATAATGTGCAACTAATTTAGCATGATAAGTGCAATCAAATCCACTGGACTCAAGGATAAAAGTAAATATTTCGACATAACAGGTTGAGGTTAACTTTCCTTTAACAGCACATTTTAATTAGGAATTTTTGTGAACNAAGTAAATATTTCGACATAACAGGTTGAGGTTAACTTTCCTTTAACAGCACATTTTAATTAGGAATTTTTGTGAATGGTGAAGTAATGCAAAATACTAAAAAATTATGTACAGTTGCAAAATACTGAAATAATTCCCATATTCTCAAAATAGTAGGAAAAAAATTGCTCATTTAAATATGTCTGAAACAACAATGCAGAGTGTCTCTTTTCATGAAACTCTTCAAAAAATTAAAGTTTTACAATTTTCCATGTGTTGCACAGCATTATCTCTCATTTACTTACATGGTTATAACAATTAAAACTACATGTTGTTGTTTTTGTTGTTGACTCCACATACGTAAATAAGAATGTTTCCAAAATTTATTGATAGCAACGTTGAAAGATTACCGTTGTACGTTCAGTTCAATATATTGACCCAAATCGCTACACCCTCATTCACTTGCAGATTCATGCCTAACCTATGTTGTATTATTTTTAAACAGACAATTCTAACCAAATATGTTGGTGATATTCATAACAGTTGACACGCAACGCCTTTTTTAAGTCTGAGACATCACTGTCGGAGGCCGACCTCCTGTGGCACAGTCGGTTGGTGTGCTGCCTGTCTGGGGTGCTGGAGGTATTGGCTTCGAATCCCAGGTAAGGTATGGGTGTTGGTTTAAGTTAGGTCATAAGTTAGTTTGTAAGTCGTCCCCTGATAAGCCTTCAGGCATAACACAGCAGGGAACGTTAATAAGCCGTTGACAATACAGTCACTGTAGGACAAGGGTTCTATAGTGCCGGTCAGAAGCACTGGCTCATGAACTCACTGAGGGGGAGTTTGAATTATGTTAACATCAGGTTGCAATATCCCTTGGTAAACAGTAGGGTGGGTCGGCTGCCTACGGGGTACTAAGTCGGATGTGATGGTAACTGGCTTACTTTGGGTTACAATAGGCACTGGCGTCACTTTACCTTGTTTGGGTCTCAGCCCGGGTGGATCCTGGATGATAAACTGGCCGGTTGCTGTGTCCTGGCTCCAGGTGGTGAACTGGATGTTTGGCTGGGTAGGGCAGTTCAAGCTCCATGGTCTGAGCTACTCAGAAGTTCTCGGTGGTGGTGACGGCCTGAAGAGGGGGCAGGATATGCCCATTGGCACGCACAGGCCCAGACGAAGACAAATCACCAGTGGATGTGGTTCTCTGGCAATCTTCTGGGGTGGCTTGAAAAAGGTGCTAGGGTGGACTAGGGGGTGAGGCCTCACAAGTCGTCGGCTTGCTTGAGCTTTTTCCCGTGAAGAGGGGCTTCTGAAGGCAGAAGGCAGAGGGTTGCAGAGTAGCTACTAGGTTTGGAGGCGGTAGCTGCCTTTTTAGCTCTTCACCTTGCACCGCTTCTATGGGTGAAGTATATAAGGGGAAGGTACTACAGTCTGCTACATGAAGTAGGAGCAAGGAACGAGTTCTCTGGCTAATGTGCAACCAGAAGAGGTTAGGCCAACAAGAATCAGTCCTGTCACTCCAACTGGTGATGTTCAATGCGGTGGATGGAGTGGGTTATCTGATTTGCATGACTAGCCACTTGGTCGCGTGTATTCCTAGTGGTTGTTGCTCTACCATACAATGTTCCAAGTACCAGAGTACTTGGTTCAAGGTATGCGGGGGGCCTTCAAATATGTTATGTTTGGCGATGTACATGCCCTGGTTAAGGGTAGCCTGCAGTCCTACACAATTTTCGTAATATCAGTATTAAGATGCAGTCTCCTGCTTCACTTTTGTAGGTTTTGAATTCTACGTGGAATAAAGTAACAATCACCCCATAATGAGTATACGGGGTTAAGGTATGAACACGAGTTTATTCCTCAGATCAGAGGAAAAGACACGGTGGCCCCTAGTAGACTACGATAACCAGGTAAAGGGGTCATGGGGCCAAACTAAACAAGAGCAGATGAGCTAAGTAGCTATTACAACAACTGAATCTCCTAACTATCTACACTGTTTGTCCTGAAGGGACTCAGGGGTCACTACCAAAGTGGCAGTGAGTATAAGGGGGAAAAGACTTCTTCGAGGGTCGCTGGTCTAGAAGGCTTCTGGAAAATAGTGGTGGTCCTTCGTGAGGAAAGTGGTAGACCTGCCAACTGGTTCGGTTCTGGCATAATTTTTACGGGTAAATGCGGTGCTTACGTTTTTACGTGAGCGACACAAATGTTATGTTTCTGCAGGCCTGAAATTTTAGTTTATCACACTGCCGTTTGTGTTGTCAGTCATGTGTCGTAAAAATCTATGTGCACTTGTAGGAAATTCCATATGTACTATATTTGTACCGTATTTTAATACAACAGTGCGATATATTTCTCACTACAGTAGAGCACCCCTCAACCGGAATCGTCAGGGGAAGGGCTATTCCGGTTGAGGGAAATTTCCGCTTATGGGGAATGAGGGTGGGATGGTGTGAAAAATTACACATTTTTAGTCTGAACTCGTGTATATGTGGCACGTAATTTTAACTTAAGAAATCGATGAATGTGAATTATTAGTTTCATCCTCAAAGTTACAAAACCATTATAAAACACACTACCTACTGTTTATGAAATGTGAGTCATAAAACTCCCGGCGCTGAGATAATGACCTTCATGCTACTTCATGCTATCATGCTACTGTTTATGTTGACATGCATCTGATAAAACTTCCCGAAGTATAGTCAATTTCCCTTACTGCTTGGCACAATATACATTTACAAGAGCGGGGCTGAGGTATTATAGACCAAGTTCACAAAGTATCGTATTTCGGCTTGTATAGGCCACACATTTTTACAAAAAAAAATGACAAAAAGTGGGGTGCGGGTTATTTACGAGATATTGGCATAAAAATGTTTTTCTCCCTAAACCATGTTCAGAAATTTGTCAACGAACAATACTCTAAAATGTTTTAACTTAGTTTCTAAGGTAATCACAAAAAAAAGAAGAAATGTATAGCACATATCTTGTGTTTAAACGTGTATGGGTCGCACCATACTTTATTAGCCTGCCTGTCCTCGACTGTCTGCTTTGAATCACTTCCAACTACCATCCAGCTTGCGCGTTTCCTTTCTCTTTTGTCTTTCCCCCTCTCGCTTGGCGTCCTTCCTTTCCTCCACCACCACCACCACCAACCCCTTCCCACGGCCTAAAAGCCGCCATCCAGCACCAAGCAAACTTGCTCGGACCCTTTGTTTTCTTTCACCCTCCTTCCTCCTCTTTTGTGTTTGTCACGGTGTCTCTCTCTCTCTCTCTCTCTGTCTCTCTCTCTCTGGTCGAATGAGACAGCCAGCAGCAGCTGTGTGTGTGTGTGTGTGTATGTGGCGCCGCATGTACACATGCAACATACCATTGCCTGCCCGGCAACAACCGACCCAGCTGGCAGGCTACTCACGGCGCACATGTTCCGCAAATTAAACGCAGTGTTGAGGCATTTTGACATAAATACAAAAGTTTTATTTATGCGGAATACTGCGCTGTTGCTACTTTTCAGCTGGTGGAGGCCAGGCGGCATGGCAATGATAACATTGAATAACAAATTTATTAGTTTGACATTGCCATAACTTGCTGTTGCCGCACTAGCACGATGAGGCCCGGCAATATTTATGCGAATACAAAAATTCTGTGCTGCCTATACTGAAATATTAATTATCCCTAATTTTTCATCAAAAACTTCTGGTGCGGTATATACACGCCAAAATATGGTACATGTACACTAACACATTAGAAAACTAAATTCTGAAAGTCGCACCACTAAAACTAATGAACATGTGTCGTACATTGCCATTAGTCACTGTCACTTGTGTCATTATGCAGCATAGCTGTAGCTGTGCCACTTGGGCCGGCTGTCTCTTCAGCATGCTAGTCTGGTGTGGGCAACGAAAGACTTCTTGCGAGCGCGGGAAAGTTATGGCACAACTTTGCGATGTTAGAATTTTTTTTGGAAAATTAGTTCTGGATAAGGGGAGTTCCGTTCGAGGGAATTCCGGTTAAGGGGTGCTCTACTGTACGTGTAATACAGTACCATGGTTTTGTCGTGAATGTTTAGGTAAGGACAGTGTTTTTCAACCTGTGGGTCGTGACCCCCAATGGGGTCGCAAAGCCTTTTTCGGTGGGGAGGGGTGGGGGGTTGCGGTCGCTAGCCAGGTAAAAGAAAAAAGCAAGGGTTAAAGGTCGTACATTACAATAAAAAACTGCAATTTTAGTGAGAAGGCTGTGCCTGTTTATTTTTTAATAATTTGTCGAATCGTGGTTCTATTTTTGAGACGCACATAATCAAATAATTTTCTAATTGGAGCTTTTCCTTTTTTTAGTTTTTATGTTCACCATTGAATAGAACGTTATTTCACATAGGTAGAAAGTGGTGAATAGCACTAATAATTTTAAAGCGTCCTTTGCCAGCTCTGGATATTCTTGTTTTCTCTTCATCCAGAAAACGTCAATATTTGGCTAATGAAATTCCAATTTAAGCGTGTCGTCAACATCTTTCATATTCGTTGTTAGATCAGCCAATTGTACTGACACATCCAAGAAAGGATTTAGAGTCCATCTATGCACATTGTAAGCTTCAGAGTTCAGTTCTGGAAAGTAACTTAATAGTTTCTCTTCCAAATTATGCAAGCTCTGTATCATGCAACGAATGTGAAAATTTCTACCAACGATTGGTCCGTTGCAGTTTCTTCGACAATCTTCTGAACGCAAGGGAAAGACTCATACATAATTTTTTGTAAAGACGTTGACCAATAACCAAGTTTTGCGAGGAATCCTTTGATTTTATCCTTGGCTGTTAGAATGTTTTATTCTCTCCCTTGGAGGCTCTTGTTTAAAATATTTAGGTAGTTAAAAAGATCAGTGAGAAATGATATTTTAATAACCAAACAGGGTCACAAAAATAATTCGCATATTTAGATTTAGCATCTTGTAAGAACATTAACAATTCAGCTTTTAGTTCCAGAACTCTTGTCAATACCTTTCCTGGTGATTATTTCGTATTGCGTATCCAAATCACCCAAAAAACACTATATTACGTATCCAATGATATGACATGACCCACCTAAAAAGTCGTTTATTTCGTATCCAACTATAGTCGGGAGAAGGCCAAAACAAATGCAAAATTTCTGCCTGTGTATCCAACCTGCCTGTAATTACCTGGTTTTTACCAAAAGTTTATTTATGCATATCCACATGAAAAACAACCTGAATTGAAAAGTGGTGGTTTCGCATATCCAAACCGACAGGTGGAAATTGGCACCACACCTCATTTGTTCCGATTCATGTATCCATTTCCCTCTTGAAAAAATTTCGAAAAACACCTAATTGTTTCCTGTAGCGTACCCAAACTGAAAACGGGACAAATGGTCACTTTCCCCATTTGTTTCCCCTTGCGTATCCCCGTGTGGAAGTGACTTGTTTTACCAAAAGTTTCTTTATGCATATCCAACAACGACTCATTTACACTTTAAACCCAAAACCAATAGCCAGCCAGTAAAATTAGTTGCGTAATTAATAATGAGTGCAAAAAAAATATCAAGACATGAAAACTCTAAAGCCTTCACTGGCTTACATCAAGGGATTATAATTAATGTATTTCACACGCCAATGCTTCGGAATTACGAGTGTTGTGCAAGGATCTTCGTTTTGTTCGTTTTAATGGAAGTTCTGCAATTTATTGAAACTCCAAGGTGTCCACAAGGTTAACATGTTACGAGGAAAACAGGAAATAGTATTGTGCAACGCCAAGGCCTCTACAAGGTTATTACTAATGCATTTCACGCCTTTGCACTCGCAAGGCTCTTTCGTTTTGTTCGTTTTTATGAAAGTTGTGCAACTTAGAGAAACTCCAAGGCCTTCGCGCCTCTGCACTCGAGATTTAAGTAGGTTGGTGATGCCAACAGGAAATCACGACACATTCGTTTTAATGAAAGTTCTGCAATTTATTGAAACTCCAAGGTGTCCACAAGGTTAGCATGTCACGAGGAAAACAGGATCATAAAATTAATGAGTGCAAGGCTTTTTTGTTTTGTTCATTCTGCTGAAAGTTGTGCAATGCTTTGTGAATATTGGCTCGGTATTGCAATTACAAGTTCGCAAGTTTGCACTCAGACATCCTAGTTTTACAGATAAAAACAACTATTCATTTAAACTTTAAACTGACATAATAACGACTCATGTACCACGCCAACACACTCGCGATTTAAGTAGGCTGGTGTTGATAGTAGGACACTATTTTTATTTAAACTTACCCAAACCAACTACTTTTTTTCATTTTAAACAACCACACCCAGCAAGTAATTAGCACTTTAATTTTTTTTACTGGTAAAATCAACTACTCATTGTCATTTTAAACAGACACCACACACAACAAGCTAATCACACTTTAATTTTAAATGAGCCATTGTCACAGATACCACACACTTTTNCTCTTTTCACTGCACACAAACCCCTTCCGGTGATTTACTTGCAGGTGACGATAGCCGTGGATGTCCAAGTTACTGTAACCTCGCCAACAGTCTGAAATGATTGTCGTGCCTGGCACGATTCATTCACGAACACATTTGACCAAAGTCGCGGCGTTCCTCTTTTCCACCGGCACCAGGAAGAAATTAGTAGGATCGCCTCTTTCTACACCGCCGAAAACCCACTGGCCTTGAACTTTTCGTCCCTTGCAGTTTTTGCGCTTACCCAACTTTGATTCTTCTATCTCGACTATTTTGCCAGGCCCCCCGATTCGTTTCCTGTAAGTTAACACCCAGTCTATGCACACTTGGCGGCAGAAACTCGACCAGGCGACGACTGTCTTGCCTGAGCACTGAAGTTCGTTTACTATAGTCTGCTGTCGGGGTTACTTGTTCAGGCACCATAATAAACACAACTCGATGATCTTGCCCGGCGGAAAATTTGAATCTCCCACGAAACTGCCCTGTCTCGTCGACAATTTAAAATTACATTTTGTGCTATTCTCAGTGCACTTTCGACACCAGTAAATCAAACTTCGATTGTCCACGAGCTTGGCTTCACCTTTTCTGCATCGTCCACGCTGTATTGACGGTTTAAGGATGTCATGCTCGACGAGGAATGTGTTTATGTCCGGTGAGAAATAAATCAATTTCCGACCGTTCAACATAGTGATCTTACACCCCGCACACACCATTTTACGTTTTCCTATTTGAAAACTTTTAGTTTTTTAAGTAAAACCACACTAGGATACGCTAAACAGAACAATTGACTTGAACTTGGATACGTTAAACTGAATTCGGCCAGATACACAATAGTACAGTGACTTTTAAAGTAAATAATTTGAATGGATACTCGATACCGCACTCGCCGGTTTCCTATGGGTTTTACCATAAAAGTACGCAATACGTAACAATCACCTAAGCGGTTTTGGGCGGTCTTATAAAACCTTGGGAGGGCGGGCCTTTTTGAGTGGAAGAGAGGAGGGTAGAGGTGGAGAGGGAGCATGCAACTGATTGGCCAAATCCCCTTCTTCACCCGTCCCTGTCGCTACTTCTCCTAAAAAATATGTGACGTCAAAGTCAGCAGTCCCCTCCCCGCACTTGGTTTTTTAGACTTTCCCGCAGTTGAGTTTTTCATTTATTACCGTGAACAGCATAACCGATGTTGGACATAATTATTTGAAGGTGGAAGAGAATTATATATTCAGTGCAGACCACAATGGAACGAGTACATGTAAGTACCTATGCATTATTTTTTGCATCAATCTCATTACAGTAGAGCACCCCTTAATTGGAATTCCCTCGAACGGAACTCCCCTTATCCAGAACTAATTTTCCAAAAAAAAATTCTAACATCGCAAAGTTGTGCCATAACTTTCCCGCCCTCGCAATAAGTCTTTCGTTGCTCACACCAGACTAGCATGCTGAAGAGACAGCCGGCCCAAGTGGCACAGCTACAGCTATGCTGC
>NQII01011821.1:0-14800 GCA_002778355.1 Clitarchus hookeri
AATATGTGGCAATGCTTATACATTTTCTCTGGGCATAAAAATACAAATTGTCTGAAAATAGAAATTAAGCAGGGAACCCTTTACCATCAATGGCCTGTAATGGTCGTATATGATCTCAGTACTGAACTGGTGTAAGCCGTCACTTTAATAAAAATAGGTATAGACAGAGAAAAAAATATATATTTCTGAAGCTTTTACATAAAATATATCTGACATGTCAAATCATGCTCCTTTCGTAACTGAGTACACAGATGTAGCACTAGGAAAATTAAGGAGGTAGATACATTCCGCAATGCCATGGTTGTGTGCAGATATGTAGGGGATGCTTCACTTTAAGTAATGGATATAGGTGCGAAAATATGGAAAATTGTTCAATAGCAAGAATATCTTCATGTAAACATTCACTGACATGTCACTGAAATGTTACTGTGCTTTGAGTATTGCTAGCAATTTTCAATGCTGCATGTCATCTTTATGTGTATCTTCTAGAGCATATAGCCAGTCGTAACCTGTGGTCAGTCAGTGTGCCACACAGCATACATTACTAGAGTCTGTAACTACTGTGACATCACTTTTTTTTTACTCTCCAAGTCATGTTATGGCTACACATTCATCTGCAAAGTAAAGCGTACTCGTAAACATGTGCATTCACATGCTGGCATCAACAAAAATCAAATCAGGATGGATACCAGCGAGCAACAGTTGCCTAATCCTTTACCTTCAGTTATTCAGCGTCTTTAAATAAAGCATGCATGAACCAATATGCAACCACTTCCACAAATCCACATCTAGACACACATTGTGTATTGTGGGGTGTAATACTCCATGAGATTTTCCTGTAGTGTATCAGCCAATCCATCCAATTATTATATTAATGTGGTTTGATCTGAGTTAAGAAAACTTCTGCAGATACTGCTACACAGTACTACTTGAAATGTGTGTTCTAAAATATTGTGTGCGAGTTTGCATTAAAATCACGTGAAGGGCTTTTCTACGGATACATAAATGAAATGCTGTAAAATGTGAATATTCTGTTGTGTGCTTTGAAATGTGCTGTGAAAACAGGGTGAAACAAATTTTAATACAGAAAGAAGCGATCTTCTTCAATTTTACTATGTGCTAATAGATATTTATGCTTCCATTCCCACCAGCTGTTGTGACTTTCCCACATTAGTATGTCAATTATTAAATGTACATTATGTCATGCAGGGGCACACTCATGGGGAAGGGGGGCTTTGGGGCCACAAGCTCTTCCCAGAAATAATATCAAACAATTAAAATTCAAGCGAATATAGCTATTTAACGTATTTTATCAATTACATGTCAATATTATCCAAGGAGACATTTTAAACTATACAGGAAGAAAATTGCAAGAGTATGAAGTGGCTAATGCCCAACATGATAGCGCACTAATGCTTTCCAACTCCACAGACAGAATGCCACCCTCGCCTTGCTTTCCCCCAAGAAAAATAGACACTGCTGTAGAGTGTAAATGAACAAGATGTGATACAGAAACATCCCAGTTTAGCAATAAACACAGTTTCAAATTCTGGGTGCACCCCTGGTATCATGTATACTTAAATGTAAAGTAGGCCTAATAATTTTCAAATGAAAACAATTACTTTTAAAATTGTCAGTAGAGAAGAAGAAAATTTTTGATAATATAAGAGTACAATTATGACAAAACTATTCAAACTCTGAAGAATGACTCTTTGTAGCAGATACTGATAAGGAATATGAAGGTGCTTTTTTTTTTTTTTTCAATTTGAAATTTTCATTAATAGCAGGTATGGTCGGCCACCTCAGGAAGTGATATTTTATAGTGGCTTCTATAATAGTTTATTTGAAAGTATACTATGACTGATTAGGAAAAGGAGATATTTTAACTTTTATTGATAACGTGAAATTTCATGGTGTTAGTTACTGTTGTATTACAACTAATGATTCACTTTAAATCACAGCTCATATAACTGCAATTGTTGGTTGCAGGGGTGTTATATCACGTGGACATTTTTGCTCAATAACTACTTTATTGTAAACACTTCTCTGTTGGTTACAATCATGCCATCCTGGCTACCAGAAGACTGACTACGCAATTTACAAACAAGAAAACAACACTTGTATAACACCCTGCTAACGAGAACTTTCCCTCTCGATTGCCAACATTATGGCATGCAAATACAAATTAACCTCTCAACAGCAATAATGCTCATGATGGTGTTAAATTAGTGAACAATGAATTCCCTTGTTATATAGAGTTTTTAGTGTTCCATAATTTATGCCTGGGCATTTGGCCAAGATGGCATCTGGGCTAAGTACATAATATTGCCAAGATTTTTAGTAAAACGTATGTGGGTTGTGGTTACAATGGCATCCTTTGGAAGAATGGATGAGTTTGATGAATGTTAGATAATGCCAAGTACTATTTCACACAGTTGACATCATTTTGACACAAGTTCAGTGTGTTTCCTGAGAAAAAGCAGGTCTCTTCATTATTGTCTCTGATTGGGGAGCAAACTTTTGGTGTTTTGTGCAATTTAGTGTCTTCAGAAGTGCCTGCAAATAAGTTATTTGCAGCATCTCTGATTGCTGAACGGTTGAAATTTCATTGGCAGGTGCAAAAAGAGAATAAATTTATAGCTGAGTTCTCAGTAACCATTAAGCATTTGGCGCAAATGTGCAATTTTTGCATGTTTTCCCCCTGAGGCATTGTGATATTTTGTTAGTGCAGCTAAAACATTCAACAAATAGTTTACATGAACAATCAGTGGAGGCAATAAATTAAATAGTGAGAAGTGTTGTATAGAGTAGGTATTTGTCGTGCCGTGGTTGGCGACTATGTGGGGCCATGATGGTATCCTGGCTAGATATGTAACATTCCTGAAGATGTATCTGGTCTGTCCATACCAAAGGTTACAACTATACTGTAGCAGTTAAAAATTTGTCAACAATCAAGTATCCATTTGTTGGCATCAAGTGTCCAATCATAATCAGCTGTATGAAATGATTATTAAGCTCTAGCTTTAGCACTAACTGCTTTACTGGACACAACTCACCAAGGTGAAGAAAAAGACAACCACATTAAAATACTTGCTCAAACACTTTACAATACTGTTTGGCTCTGTCAAAAATTATCACTTTAGCATAGTTCATAGATAATATATAGAGGGCTTCAATGTAAATTATGAAGATACATTTAAAGAGTGTTAATACAAAGTGGAAATATTTGAGTGTCTCTTAACATCGAGGTCTTGAGAGCAGATGATGGTGAAGAGAGGTGAGTATGGAGTAGCACTGGAATTAAAGGACGGGGGAATCTGGAAATCCCCGAGAAAACTCGCCAATCCGCAGCACCATCTGGTATGATTCCCACATACGAAAATCTTGGAGCAACCCCACTGGGAATCTAACCCAATTCACTTAGGTGGGATGCGAGTAGTCTGACCACTACACCACCGTAGCCCCAAATTGTTCAGAAATTTTAATTTTAATACAGTATTTTACTTAGCGACTTCTATTGCCCCAAAGTTATAAAGAAGCCCAATCAAAATGTAATGCAAAAGAGATGTCAAGGTTTTTTAAAAACATTATGAAATCATCAAACTGGCCTCCAAATTTAAAATTTGTTCTACCCTGCATTGAACAAAGGTTCAGATGCTTTTTTTCTCTATTCACAGTTGATGTAGAACATTTAGATGCACTTGCATTTATTTAGCAACAGAAAATAAATATGTACTTCCACCAAAATGAAGCTTGAGTGAATTTTGTTAGCTTTCAAATGCAGTCATGATATTTAAATTGTAAATTTTTCAAACTTATTGAAAAATTGACAAACTGGAGCAATTGCAGAAACTTGCCAATACGTATATTATGCATTTTTATATTATGTACTTATATTCTAAAATAAATTTGTGGCGTTTAGTAAATCTGCAAAGGTATGCTTGGAGTTGGTGTCAACTGAATATTTGACAGAAGATAATATGTTAACCTTGACTAATAATAAACTGAAATTTGACAAATTTTGACACATTTTAGAATAAAATTTTATTAGGTATGATTTCTGGAAGAAAAGGTAATGGCAAAGCTGAACTTGTTTAACTTCAATAATAGGTTGTAAATCTTCAAATGCTCACCATAGTACTGACTCGTTTCTGTAGTGGGCGGAGTATCTGGTTCATGAGATATGTGGGGTGGAGGTGAATAGGAAGAGACTTCTGGGAGTACATCATTGGATTCTTCTTCAACGACAGGACTTGCAGAGCCACTGAACTGCCTGCTTGTTATTGCGGCATCACCAACGATGGCCTCCTGCTGACTCAGTATCACTCCCGCTGCAAGCAAAGCAGTGGTTTGCAGTGGCAGCCACAAGGACAGAGAGTTTTCAGCCGATAGCATCATCACTGCCAAGAATACTCACTGGCCGCAAGGGCTCCTATGACGATAGCAGCGGCAACAACAATGCAGCAGATGCCCATCAAGATTAGTCTCCCCCAAGACTGTGACCTCCTCTTATCTTTGGTCACATATAACTTCTCACCTCTGGCGAAAGAAACGAAATCACCACAGTTTCAGTTCTCAAAATTTCAACTGGTCACTACAGTTCAGAAATATCACTAAGGCAAATCAAAACTAAAGGCAGAGGTTAGGAGAGAAATATTTAAATAAACATCATGCTAATGCAAATAACCATAATATTTTTCAGAAGCTCTTTGATGCCACCCGAGAAGAAGCATACTGGCTGCCCCACCATCCAAACATGCACAGTTTACAGCCACTTGCATAATTTAGAAGCTAATAATAATGTTTTTAGCCTTAAAAAGGTTATGGAACGGTTACCGGACAAGTAAACAGCCTGTTGCATAAATATTACACAGGTTACCTAAAAAAAAATATAGAAGTAAGCTTTTAGTTAACATTTTATTTTCATTATGAATAAAACTGCAATGCACAAGAAAATGAAACAAATATTTTGAAAATAGGCACAGTATTTAGACCAAACATGTGCAACTGATAAAGATTCAGTGTCTTAAAATTAAATCCATAGTTATGTAACAAGACCTTGACTGTTGATGTAAAATTTTAAAGTACAATTTTCTGTGTCAGATTGAAAAAAAAAAAACTGTACATAAAAAGTTAAATGCATTTCAACAAAACACAAACATTTTGTTTGTATGTGTTGCACAGCATTTGGTTTCCCTAAATTAGAGGACTAAGCCATCAAAATTATTATCAAACACATTCAAGGAAATCCCATTAAATAAGGCTATCAGCATACCAGCAGACATGAAACATTTCCAGTAACCGTTATATTCCATAACTTTGTAATTAAGAAAGTGAAGCTCTTAAAGCAAATAAACAGCATGAGTTTAAAGAAAAGGTGAAGAAAACTACACCTAAAACTATCACACATTATTCAAATTTTCTTTCACTTTCAGAAACAATGCATACCAGTGGTCTTATAAAACAAAGGCATCCTGATTTTAGCACAGTTTGCACTTGGTAAAGAAGGGATGCTGCAGTATCTTAAATCTTCACATCCCAAGTACAAATTAAAATGTGAAAAAACTTGTCAAACTTCTGGCAATGTCAAACACTAAACCATTTGAGAGAGAAAAACCATTAAGCCCAAATTAACCTGTCTTCAGCACATTTCACTTCCATGGATCAAATTGCCTTTTGTTTATGATTTGCCATAGAATATTACATCAGCTCTCTGGAAAACTCTGTTCAGAAAAAAATTACACTTGCCACACACTAATTCCTAGGTGGATACATAAAGTAATGTAATAACATGGCAAGGTGAAAAACTGTTTCCTGAACAAAGCAAATGACTCCAGTCTACAGTCCAGGCAGGGGTTAGTAGCAAAAGCAGGAGTGCTGTTAGTGGCGACGTCAGCAGTATTGCACGCTCCCCACACGCATGCGCCACCGACCGGACCCCCCAACGCTCTCGTGCAGTGTTAACCCAACCACGTGCTGCCAGGAGGGGGGGAGACGGATGGTTCCTGACCTCGCCGACTTTTGCATCCACTCGTGATAGTCGACGACGCCTTCCAGAGGATCGCAGACGGACAGCCCGGCCCGGTCCACCCCGGAGCTCGCGCTCTCCGGCAGCACGAAGGTGATGCGGGGCCGGTCGGTGCTGTGGACAGAGGGGGCGTGCAGCAGTGCTCATCGTGTGAGGGTTGTGCAGAGGACAGCGAGCGGGATGGCAAAAAGCATGCACAGGCACCACACCTCACCACAGCATCTATATACTTATGCCCTTAACTGTACACACTGTCCCACGTTGCAGGAAAGTTAGAAGTGATGCAGCGGAATATTGTGTGCTGTGTTGCACAATTCTCTAGCAGAGTGAAAAAACACATTGGGAAAAAAAAAAGCAAGGTAGTAGTAGCTAATTGCACAAAAGAAATAAAAAAGTGAATATACAATAGTGTTACATTATTGCATACATGATGGAACAATTCTATGATGTAGTGAACTGCTGTGAAACCAATTTAAATCTTCAAATTAATATACAGCGAAAGAAAGATCACAGCACACTGCTGACATTTTTAAACATACTAACAGTTCAATAAAGGTAAGAAAACTTTCCACAATAACATGAAAAGAAATAAGTTTGATCTTTTAGATGCCCTTATAAAAGGCAAAAAATATTAAGAATTTTACTTGCTAGTCAGTTTGATGTGTCGGAGTTCATCATTAATGGAAAACTCTATCTAATAAAAATGCCAAATTGAAGTAGGCCTACATATACAGTTTGTTCCAGTAGGATGTGACTGTTTTCAAACATATATAGCAAGACAGTAAGTTGCATAAAAAACTAAAATAATACCAAAATTGAAAGTTGTTTACATACATTTTAGTATAAACAATGGGTAAAAAAAAAATCATTCGTCTCGCTGCTACTTAGGACTTTCAATGTTCATAGCGAGGAATATAGTTAAGAAAACACGTTCATTGATTTTATACATTTGTATTACAAAGCCAATAATTCAATTGTTAGCACAAAAACTGACTTAAAAGAAATAAAATACAGTACTGATAGTTGATGCAACTCAAAAATGTATTTGTGTCTAACACATGAACCCAACATCTTGGCCTTTTAAAATTTTGTGCAACCCCCTTTCCTATTGATAATTTCTTGCAGCCTCCTTGGCACGGGCACAACCAAGGGTTTTGTTGGGTTGTTGAAATTTTCTGCCACTCCAATAGCAGTACATCTTTCAATCCTCCTTGGAGGAAATGGGGTACTTCTGCGCTCTTTCTTCTCAAGTATGCCACAAATTCTCTACAGGATTGATATTGGGCGACTGAGGTGGTGTCTGCATCCATTTAGGTGTATTATATAGCAGCCAAAACTGTGTGTTCAGGGCCATATGCTTCAGGTCATTGTCTTGGGTGAAGATGTATCCCTCGGTCAGACTCATAACTTAATGCTTTTGGTCAGGTGCTCCTTCAGGATGTTAAGAGAGACCCTGTGGTTCATTGTTCCATCAAAAACAAAGTCACCTACGCAATTTGCACCCTTGCTCCCCATACAAAAATCGACCTGCACTGTGTTTTATAGTCCTTTGAAGATTTCTCTTCCAGCTCAGCATTCTTCTTCCGTCTCACCAGCATACGGCCATTGGACTGTAATAAATTTAATTTACTTTTGTCACTGAAGACTACGTTCCTCCAGAATTCAAAACCTTCATTTTTGTGCTTTATAGCAGCGTTTCCTAACCTTTTTCAGCCATGGACCCCCACTTATTTCATTCACTTCAGTCAGTTTCGCACACCGCCCGCTGGCGCACGTTCGTTGTGCTAAGTAAGCGTAGCGATTAAGAGACTTTTGATGGCATTTAATTATTATTGTTAAATGGTCCAGAGATGAGACTGCGGACCCCCAGGGGTCCGCGGACCCCAGGTTAAGAAACACTGCTCTATTGCATACTCGAGCTGTCTCTTCTTGTTGGCCTTACTGATGCAGGGCTTTCTACGAGCCGTTCACCCTTGGTATCCAACATTATGGATGATATTCCGCACAGTTTGCGCGTATACCGGCTTTCCCATCTCTTGCTGAACTGCAGACACTATTTTTGGAGCACTCAATCATGGATTCACTGCGACATTCCACACTATGAGTTTTTCGTGCTCCGTAAATGCAGAAGAACGGCCACGTTCTGGACAGTTTTTATTAGTCTTATATACTTGTAAATAATACTTTTGACATCCTGCCGCAGTTTCCGTTACGAACTGGTAGGATGGCAGCGTTCAGACGATACAAAATGGGTAGTCTGCTGTGCAGTGGACAAATACTTATTTGACCTCCGATGTGCAACTAGCATAAAAATACCTGATTTCTGCCAAAATGACTGGTCACGTCTTACCAATCTGCTTTCTTTCTAACACTGTTGTAACTGAAATGCAATATGTAACACAAGCAGGAGGTGATGTCCCTTCTTTGGTGAATTTTCGTTGTATGTGCTGCAATTATCATTAGACGAATACTTTTCTGACCCACTGTAAACATAATTTTTATAAATAAAATTGTTGAAGTAGCCTGCTTGACGTCTAACACATTCACGTATTCAATCACACGCTCCAATCAAATTCATTACATCCTACTGGAATATTCTGTATTATAAACAATGCATTGTCACTTGTCCTGTAAGTTAGTTTAATATGATTTTCCTAAGATATAATTTTTGGTGACTATTCTGAACTGAATGAAAGAATAACGGATCTTTAAGTCAAATGTTATGATCCTAAATCAAAAAAATTTCTGGAGTGTTCCAAAACCTGTTAATTTTTACAGCTTTAATAAATTAATTGGGACACTTATCAAATACTTGAATTGGTACAGTAGTTAGTACAAGTATAAACTGTAAAGTCCTGTAAATCTCATAATCTCTCAAAATTCAGTTATATTCTGGCAGATTGTACTTTATAGTTACCAATATATATTTTTTACTGATGGAAAATGGCTCTGGTATGGGAATCCACGCAAATTTACTAAAACTTTGGCACTCACCTCTGTAGGTAGGTAAACCAAGGAAAAATGTTTAACTACTTAAAGCTTGCATACATGGATAAATACTGTCACCCAGGAAATAAACTTTCTTACAACCTTTCTAAAAGATAAAATAATTTAATATTTACACTTAAATTACCATACTCCAGTAATACTAGAACTGCCACTGTGAATGTGAACCTTCCACCAAGTATTGTGCATTGCTTCAATAAAGTAACCCTTAACCAATTCCTTTACAGTTTTAAATACATTTTTCTGTTAGTGAATGCATAGTTATTTGTAGCACTATAATGAAGATGCAAAATATACTAAAGAAAGGACACAAGACTGTGATACTGCAGCAATAACTAATTTATCACCACTATGTTTTATTTTTTCACATCAAGTTTCATATTGGGTGGCTTTAGCTCATATTTCAGAAAGGCAAAACCAGATGTTGAATACCTCACATTTATTTAGCGTTTACATTCAATAGTCTGTACTGTGAAAATATTCCATTTTTGCCCAAATAGAAATGAGAAAACATTCAGTAATTTATTACGTATGCGACCATCAGTACTATGCAAGGAAACTTATTAATATTGAAAATTAAATTTCACATGAAACTAGAGTTAAAACTGGTTTACAAAACCAATAACTGGTAGGTGATACAAATCTGTATTTCAGCTGAAAGTGGACACATCAAGAAAGTAATAAAATGGAAAGATGCTATTTGTATGATTACAATGAGTTAAGGTGCTGTTTCTGGAAAAATTATCTCGCGATTCTTGTACAAATGTGGGCGAAATTTGGAATTTTTATTATAGTTTTTAACAGGGAGTTTTTTGGTTGCCAATTCATGCACCTCATATGCTCTTGTGCAATTAGGCCACTGTAAATTTTCTGCTACTCCATTGGAAAATAGTACATAATTGCATGCCTGTACTGCATACAACTTTCCTGTATATTTATCCTTTAATTCTGAGTCAATTTACAGTGTGCAAGCTGGTGCATGACGCGTTGATGCCATGTGCAACAGCCCTTAGATACAAATATTACAAAATTACCCCAACACACTGCTACGTGCATTATTTACAGTGTGTCGTACGTATGAAGGCAGGCTCCACGGAGGGTTCGCAAAGGTCGCATTCAACGCCAAAGTTACTTTTTTTTTTTGTGGTGGTGAAGAACTGGTTGTCGCCTTTCAACTGGCTCGACTTTTTGCGTGTTGTTAAGCTTCGTCCACAATCGGCATGGCGTCAACGTAATGTACATCGGACAAAAAAGTGAATACCCAAGTTTTAATTGCAGCGTCTACAACTAGTTCGTGGCGTGGCGTATAACCGGCATTAACTTAACGTGGCTTAGCATAAAGATGATACACTCATTATCTCATGAAAAGTTGTTTGACGCCCTCCAATCAGAACGTGGAACGTTGTAGGCACCACTGTCACCAGCCAGATTATATATGTGTACACACAAAAGAAATATCGTAAATTTACTGTGTAGCTAGAATGTCTCCCCCCCAGACCTTTTTATTTCATCATAACAAGAGATGTTTATGTCCAGCTAGTAGTAAATCTTTCACATACGAAAATTTGCCCTAATATAAACGATTTTGTAGATTACTGCATTTCCATTATCACATCAGGCAATTTCTTGTGCCCAGTGTTCCATCTATATAGTCAAACCCAAAAAGACAAGATTTCCATTACTGCTAAAATATTATCTTATTTTTATACTTGTTTAATTAGTCCGACAAAGCTGTCCCCGTTTACGTTAACGCCGGTTATGGACGGATGACTTAAAACACCTGTACGCTTATGTTATGTCTGTACCACACCACGCGGATTGTGGACGAGGCTTCGGGTGCAGCCTGCCTCACCTCATGTACTTGCGGTGCTCGTTGACGGGCACGAAGTACTCATCGTAAGGGTCTGCGTACCCCTCGCTGGCGTCTTCGCCGGGCTCCTTCTTGACGGGGATGCCGTTGAGGGCGATGCCGTTGCCGTTGCCGTTGCCGTTGCCGCTGCCGTTGTTGGGGTTCATGTTGACGAGCTCAAGGTTGACGGCCTCCGCCACCTCCTTGTCCTTGAGCTCGGCGTCGAGCCGGAGGTCGGCCAGCCCGCCCGGGGATCCCAGCACGACCGCGGCGCTGTCCACTCTGCCACAACACACATCTCACTCGCATACACCTTTCATCTCGAGCTAAGAATAGTACAGTATATTCGCCGTTTTAGTCCATTCACGATTACTTCCAACTTTAGGTCTACTTCCAGGATATTCCTCCGCCTCGTACAAACAAAACTTAACAAGAGTCTAGAAAATTACACCAGAGAGCGTACCGCACTCGTGCGCACTCAATCTAATAATATTTTGCAGAAGAACTATTTCTTACTAGGCATTGCCAACACATACTTGTCCCAGTTTTTATTCATGTTAATTACCAATTAAATATTATAATTTATACAAAAGGTATAAGTAAAGGTTTAATTTAATAAAAATAAAAAGTTACTTTTATGTTAGCAGAAGTATAAAATGCTTGTGAGACATGGCACATTTAGTAAACAACTAACACGTCATGGAATGATTTTTCAAAGATTTGATTTAAAAAGCGTGAAGAAACCACGGAAAATACTTCACCCTTTTTTATATATATATATTTTTTAAATCACTCTACGTACGACGTGTTCGGTTGTTTCCTAAATATGCCACGAATCACAAGCGTCGTATTCTTGTGTCTTTTTTTTTTGTTTAAAGTGAACTTTTACTTCTATTTATTTACAAAATTATATCTCATTTATGATTAATGAAAATAAAACAGGGAGAAAAAATGGGCGTTGGTGATGCCTAGTAAGAAATTGTTATAATGCAAAATATAATTTTACTGAGGGCGCAGGAATATGGTGCGTTGTCCCTTTGGTGTAATTTTCAAGACTCGGTTAAGCTTCCTTTCTTCTTTGCACAAGGCGGCGGAGTATCTTTGAAGTAGAACTTTAGCAGGGCTTCAGAGAAGTTGGAAGTAACCGTGAATGGACGATAACTTAAGACTTGGTAACATCGCACTTCTTCTTGAGGAATCTGTGCAGGCAAGTTCTAGAAGTAAAACCGTACAGTAGTAAATACATATGTGGGCATTCATCCGCGTGATAAAGTTCCACTGTTACAGGTCTAATTTTCACAGGGAGGGGCCGAGGCACTTTCGCGTATAAGCAATAAGCCACTGGGCGCGCGCGTTATTGTCGTCCTTATTGCTGTACCTCGAAAGAAAATATATATAAATATATAAATAAATGTCGGGACCATGCATTTTTAGAAAATGCCACACGGCACAGAAGGAGCCTCAAGAGACACACTGGCATGCGCGTCAATTGCTCCGCAATATAGTATCCTCTCGGTTTAGCTGTCTCAGTACATACTATCTTGCTATTTATTACCCGGGGACAGAAGCACCTACATTGCTCCCTTGCAGCCCTTCGATAAGATAGCGGTGTTAAGAGTGTGCCAACGCTCGCTCAATATGCCTAGTTATGACTCGCGAGCGTTAATGCATTTTGTGTTTATGAACACTTGTTTTGCCTTTTATTATGGCACGGTGAGTTTCTGGATATGGAATCCTGTTCATAGTGTTGTTTACTCAGCTATTCTATAAACCCCGGGATTTTTAACTGGAATCTCCGAGTGTCTTAAAATACGACCTTGGTTCTAAAGAGATCCCTGACGATGGCATATATCCTTGAAATAAAAACACAACTTCCACCGTAATTATTGCAGGAAGTTTCAAGGTGTAACGTTAAGTGAGTGAATATTGCATAATTAAATAGCCGCGTGCAAACACTGTTAAATTTGCCATTATCGCCTAACTATTTCACGGAGATAACTGACGCAACCAAGATTATTTTGTATAGACAATTTTCGGAGGCTTAACTGTATTTTATTCAGTGACGAAATCAAAGCGTAAAAGTAACGAAAAATTCTTCTTGCTCTACGCCATACAGTCGAAGAAAATCTCATAAATTACGTTTTCAACGAAAGAGTTTACTGATTCCGACCTATAGCATGCGCTTTTCCATATGATCTGAAGTGGCATTATTTCAAAATGNGTCCATATTATCTGAAGTGGCATTATTTCAAAATGTAACGAGTTTACGACGCATGTAAAAGTTCGCAGAGGTATATTAATAACAACCGTCTTGGTATTTACAGTTTCCTTCATGTTCTTTACGATATAAAATCGCGTACTTCATAATATTTGAAGAGTGGTGATGTAATATCATAGAATTTACAACGTACTGACAAATTAAAGACTAAACTTTAACTCCCAAAATATATCTTCGAGTACAGACGTACAACTACACTAGCTTGTTTCGCTATGACATTACTCTAAGAACGTATAAACTTCGAAACGCACATAATGGCCNATACAGTCGAAGAAAATCTCATAAATTACGTTTTCAACGAAAGAGTTTACTGATTCCGACCTATAGCATGCGCTTTTCCATATGATCTGAAGTGGCATTATTTCAAAATGTAACGAGTTTACGACGCATGTAAAAGTCCGCAGAGGTATATTAATAACAACCGTCTTGGTATTTACAGTTTCCTTCATGTCCTTTACGATATAAAATCGCGTACTTCATAATATTTGAAGAGTGGTGATGTAATATCATAGAATTTACAACGTACTGACAAATTAAAGACTAAACTTTAACTCCCAAAATATATCTTCGAGTACAAACGTACAACTACACTAGCTTGTTTCGCTATGACATTACTCTAAGAACGTATAAACTTCGAAACGCACATAATGGCCNACGTACAACTACACTAGCTTGTTTCGCTATGACATTACTCTAAGAACGTATAAACTTCGAAACGCACATAATGGCCAGCGGAGTTACAGAAAACATAGGCTGTTATGGGGTCCGGGGTTTAACTAATGGGTTACGCTCTGGTAACAAGCTGTTTAGAAGCAAGCTGTAAACACGAGCTGCACTATGTAGAGCGTGTTGATTGTAGGTTATGTCTGAAGCCGGCTGGCACTCGAGCTGAGAACATGTTTTCTGCAGCTCACTCCCACTTGTCATGACTGCCTGACCTGACCTCAGAAAACACGGTACTTCGGAGCGTCATGCTGCTCTTAAGGGCGCCCGCCGTCTGATTGGAGGCATTTATCGTGTCCCGAGGACTAAAAGCCTTAGAGCGCTAAGGGCTACCCATGTACATAAATAGAATGTCTAGTCACCTTTACGCGCATCTCACTGAACTGGCGTGCTGCCTTTCTCTTAGACCTGCCTCTTAAAACTTTCAGCGATGACCCTATCATTGTACAGTACGGTGTAATAACTACGACTAAGGTGTGTTCTGTATATACCTGTGGTATGTTAAATAGCCTGAACCGGACGTTTATTTAAAAATGATTGTTAACACTCGTTACTAGCCCTTCAATTTTTATTTGAAAAGCATACGGAGACACTTCACTAAGATATCTAAAAGATACAATTCTTAACGAGTTTAGAGTACGAGACTTAATAAGCCAAACACTATGAGTATATTTTTTAATTGACTACGTTAAATAAATTCAGTTAATGTCCAAGCAATATACACAGTCGAATCACATTACTATGACGACCTAGAAGTTCCATCTGCAGCGCGTAGGCATGGCGTATGACCCGTGACGTGGGCTGGTGAAGCTGCGACCGACAGACTTGCTGTATACATTGAGGTCCCTGCTGTCATGGGTAAGGGAAGCGATTTAACCGAGTTGCAATAAGATATTATCATCGGCTTTCCGACCAA
>NQII01011821.1:14806-25870 GCA_002778355.1 Clitarchus hookeri
GGGCATTTCGGAAACAGTGACATTTGTGAACTGTTCATGTGCCTCTGTGGTAAAGGTGTAACGTGAGTGGACGAATGGCAGCATTGGGAATGACCGTCGGGGAAACTACGGAACCCCGTGCGCAATTGATGTCTGAGGTGAACGTCTACTACGACGGTGCGTGAAGGCCATCTGACAGGCTACATTGGAACAGCTCACCGTCCAAATGAACCAGGGGCATCCAGATGTGTGTATCGCAACAGTTCAGCGAACCCTTCTGTGAATAGGGCTTCGGAATAGACGGAGGGTTACTGAACCCATGGTAGCACAGGTGCATCGACGAAAACGACTGGGATTTGCTCGACAGTATGACTGGACCGCTGCTGATTGGCGACGGGTAGCCTTCTCCGACCAGTCATGTTTTCAGCTGCAGAGAATAGATGGATGTCAGAGTGTCCGGCGAGAAACTTCGGATAACTGACACCCTACATCCATTTCTGGACGAACACAAGGCGGTGGAGGGCAGTGTTATGGTCTGGGGAATGTTCTCGTGGTATTCTTGGTCCCATCACCCGTGTGGAAGGCACTCTTGATAGATTTGGTTATGAATCCATCCTCGGCGATCACAAACACCCGTACATGATGATTGTCTTTCCTCGGAAGGATGGGATCTTCCAGCATGATAAAGCGCCTTGCCACACGGCTAGAAGTGTCCGCACGTGGCTGGAAGAGCACNGAAGGATGGGATCTTCCAGCATGATAAAGCGCCTTGCCACACGGCTAGAAGTGTCCGCACGTGGCTGGAAGAGCACGATAAAGACTTCAAGGTTCTTCTCTGGCTCTCAAACAGCCCCGATCTCAATCCAATTGAACGTCCGTGGGACAACCGCAATCGTCGTATTCGCCGTCTGTCTCCTCCGCCACGCACCCTTCAACAGTTGTGAGACACACAGCAGACAGCATGGCTCCAGATACCCGTGGAGACCTATCAACACCTGTCACTGCCAGCTCGTCTAGCTGTTGTCCGTGCTGCGAAGGGCGNCTGCCAGCTCGTCTAGCTGTTGTCCGTGCTGCGAAGGGCGGTTACTCTGGATACTAGCAGGTGGTCATAATAATGGGATTCGACTGTGTATACCTTCGCTTATATTTAAAGTAAATATAGTGATGCCGCCATCGTATACTATCATACCAAACTACGTCTTGAACGTACTAAAATATTAGGGATGAGATCGAGGTGAATTCGTTATGTTCTAATAGATACAAACCATAGCTTCAGACACAAAAAACTGATATCCAGCGAGTCTAGTCCTCTCTTACTTGTTGCTCCCAGTGCATGAACAAGAATTTCTAACAGCTTAAGTTAGGTTAAGAGAGAACAGGTAGTATTTTTAATTAGTTTTTTTTTCTTTTATGGTATATGTGGCTTAACTAGATAACCTACTTATAGAGGATGTTGGGTGACACATTTTTTAAAAACGCGCCACATTTGTATGAAGTGACTATGGAAAATCTGCATGCTCATTGCGGTTAGTCTGAAATGAGCCGCAGGCCTCCATACTACGAGTCGGACATGCTCCCCGCTGACAAGCTCAGTAAAGACATAAAACGCTTTGCATCACAAAGCAAGTCACCGAAGCCTCTTCCGAAGTCATAGTTTCCTCGGTGGCAGTTATGGTCAGACACACGCTATTTATTTCCTCTCCCCTTGACAACATTACTCGAGGTTTGCGGGTCGAGCGTGTATTCAAGCGGTTCGCAACTCCCTGGAGTCTGAAGTCTCCGGGGACTTTGGTGCTAGCATGTCGGGCTTTCACCGCCGTGTGATCCGGGTTCTAGTGCGNTGGAGTCTGAAGTCTCCGGGGACTTTGGTGCTAGCATGTCGGGCTTTCACCGCCGTGTGATCCGGGTTCTAGTGCGGGCCACTCACATTCTCCCTACAACTGCTCCCCGTAATTTCTCCACTGAAGGGGCCGCCTTTTAATATTATCGAGAGGCGATGGCCAAACTTTTTAGAGTCCTTTATGCAAACGGTAATATGTTTTTGGTGGTTTATCAGTTCGCCCATGAGCACTTCTCGGCGAAATACGCGATTATTAAGTTACGTCGGTTTCAGCTTTTAGGTCATTGTGAGACGTTAAATCCGAAAGAGAAGGCTATCCCGAGTCGATAGCATTCTTTAGCAGACCACGAGCCATGGCTGACTCGCGCGATTTTGACTGTACTGGCAATTCTGAAACCAGTGTTGAAGCCATACACCGAAGACGTAAATATGTTTACCTCGTCTTTTATGCCAGGTACAAACCATTCGTGTGCTTAATTCTATAATAAAACTTGTACAGTTGGCATTACCGACGATAGTGGCAGAGTGAATGCCAACTACGAAGGTATCCGAGATTATCTTAGCTTCATTTGCGCATGTGCAGTACGCTAATAGCACTGCCGCCACTGCTGTCCTTTGCTTCACGAACATGAGTTAACAGTTTCATTGCATAAAACTAAAATGATACCGAAGAACACAAGTTTCTTTTCCCGAACCCGGTCATTTAATTTTTAATATATTCGGGCACCAAACTATAATACAGCAGCTAACGTCACAAAAACATTGTTACCGTTTCCACCAAAAAAAATAAATTAAACTGCTTTGATACAACACAATATAAATGGGAAACTTGCACTTAAATTCATCCGAGAACTTCTCGTACAAGATCAGAGCCCAGAAAGCTAATACAAAACTAAATATGCTTGAACTATTAAATTAATATCGAGGCTAAACAGACTGTAAAAAAAATTTCTAAATCTAATAGCATATTATATTTAAAGCTCAAAAATTTATGTTATTTAAATTGATTGAGTCAACTGTTAGAAATAAGTAAAAAATTAACGCAGGAAGAGGGCACAACAAACACAGATCAGGAACTAGAAAGATTCTACGAAATGTTAAAACAGTGACTAAAAACAACTGAAAACCCCGACTGGAAAACGATTACAACAGACAAAAGCCACAAAGAAAATGAATGTGAAAAGTACAATTTACATGTCAATTAAACAATGATTTATCTTTAAAATGTAGTTTGATGGACAGTCCATTTAAGCAGTCTGCAATAATCATGCTCGAAGCATTTTCGAAATGTTTGTTGAGAAGGGCTCGAAAGAAGAAATAAAAGCCTACAGTAGGACGAGCGAGATGAAANAAACCGTAACACCGGTGACAAGAGTGTGGAACGAGTTTAATTATCGCGTAGATGTCGTTCGGGCCGCTCGTGGTGGTCACATGGAACATTTATGAATGTATGGTAAACAAACTTCACGGTTCTACTGTTCATTTGATTGGTTAATCACGGTTNTCACATGGAACATTTATGAATGTATGGTAAACAAACTTCACGGTTCTACTGTTCATTTGATTGGTTAATCACGGTTGTAGGTTGTTTGGTTTTGATATTGTAGACCTTCAAAGTTGGGGTATTCTTTTATACTCATCTATGCATATTATAAAACTCAACGTCTCTGTCTGTCTGTTAGTGCGCTTATCACTGAGAACCACGTATCCGTTTTACGTGTTTTTTTNATAAAACTCAACGTCTCTGTCTGTCTGTTAGTGCGCTTATCACTGAGAACCACGTATCCGTTTTACGTGTTTTTTTTTAATTCATAGCTATGTTCTCTGGCCAGGTTTTACTATATATTTTGTTACGTAAAGTAACATAAGGAACATACAATGATGATAATAGTGAATCAAGTCGGAAAAAAGTTTGCCGCCAGCGCGCTCTCTGGCAATACGCTGTCTAAACCGTTAAAGATGGAACAATATAATGTAGTAAAGAATTGTGTAGAATAAAAATACCTAAAAAAAATTCCGGGGTATCATATATATCTATAACAGAGAAATACTAATAAGCGTTTTTACCATTTAATTCACAAGCTACATTCAATGACAAAGTTTTTCACCTTGCACTCATTGAAATTTAGTTAAGACCTTGTCAGAAACAAATCTAAAAAGCATGGCCTTTATTTAAAAAAAAAAAAAAACTTAACAATAATTTTGTAGTCCGCGCGAGCGGAGCCGCGGGCACAGCTAGTCCTGTATAAACGTCGCTATGGCGCTTTCTCGAAATGACAAAGACGTCACTGCCGAGTAAGTTTGCCGTTGTGTGCTCACCACTTCTGCGCCTCTGGTCTACCTGGCTCCAGCACTTGCCCACAGTTCTTGCTGGTCATCGCAAAGAGTTAGAAAGCCGAAGAAGCTCGAGAGAACTTCTAGATGCGGAAAACAAACACTAGAAACTTACCCCTCCTTGCATTCCCCCTGTATGTGAACGTTGGCAAGCCAACACACTTCGCAGACCACCTCATCGTGTTCTTAACGAATCACGAATGTTCGTGTCACCCGAAGGCTATTCAAGACTTCCTTTGAAATATGAACAAAATGTCGGCTAACACAAAGCTGAACCGTTTCACCCAAGGAGCATAGAACAGCTAGCATAAACACGTAACAAGTTACATGAATAGATGCCAGCATCGCGGAACGCTTTGCGTCCATTCGAAGTAAAGCGTTTCCGCAAACAGTTGCCTAAGCAGTAACTGCTGTAAACATTTATGTTTATTATTCTCAACTAGAGCAGAATTGTTCCTTGCGTAGCACCCCATTCCCTTACTCAATATTAATATATATTTTATTTGTGTGATACACGTGGTGTGTGTGTGTGTGTGTGTGTGTGTGCGCGCGCGCGCGCGCATGTCACAGCGTCTAAAGACAGAGATAAAACCCGTATTTCAACGCCATTATTCTACGAACGAAGTTTGTTTCGAAACATAGATGTTGAATGCCGTAAGTGATCTGTCAGTCACAACCTCAGAATAAACCAACAAGTTGTATACATGATACTATGTGTGTTTTTAGTTAAGCATAAATCGCGTTACTCTACTACTAATGACAAACTTTTTTCAGTTTAATTGCGAATACTTCTCACAATGTGTATACAGAGTAATTTTGGAAGGGTAACGTTCTATATACTGCGCCCGTGCACATTATTAGAAGAGCTTAATAAACCAGAAAGGGAGTTCAGCGTATTTTACTTACTACTTGGCACAGTTGATAATTTTTTCGAGCGCAACCGAAGACACATTTGAGAATTTTTGAGCACCAAGTAGGAGTCCATGCATTTAAAAACCATGGTCCCATCACTGGTAACAAATATTTTTTTTTAATTCAAGGAATCGTGCAATCAGTCTTTGCAGACTTCTGATAATTACTTCAAAATTTCTCATCCGTTACACTTTTGGACAAGGAAGATGCCGAACCCAGATACGGGCATCATTGCACTTCAGAAAAGTTACACAGATAAATGTTGGCATTACTTTAAAAGGAAAACGTTCCCAATCGCATTAATAAAATTTCAAGTCTTCAGTTGGTGCTAATTTTGTGTTTATTATGAAACTTAAAATGCAATGGAGGGCAATGTGTACGTGAATACCGAATGTTAGTGAGACGAACATATTTATCTCACCAAGCTCTCGCAAGGAAATACAGTGAGAGAGAAGCTCTTTGTTCTCCTTTCTACTGCGACGGGGAAGGTGGCAGCGTGGAAACACGAACCTTAACATCAAACGACTAATCTAGGACGAAGAACCTCTGAAGTGTTGAGAGGGGAACGAGCTAAGGCATAGGGGGAGGAGNACATCAAACGACTAATCTAGGACGAAGAACCTCTGAAGTGTTGAGAGGGGAACGAGCTAAGGCATAGGGGGAGGAGGTGAAATCCGGCCGAACAATGCCGAACTGCAGTGATAATGGCGATACAACTCAGCAGACTCGCACATAAAAAGTTATTTGTCTTTTCCCGTGAGGTGCAATTAGCGGCGAAGGTCTTTCGGTTCGTTAGAAGGTAACGCCGGCATCGCTAGTGGGAGCGACGACACGTTTTCCCAGCCAGCAAGAGGCAAGGAAAGGACGTAGTAGCTACGAGCACGACGGCATCACGGCAAGATTCTGCAGATGTTCGTCTCTGTAGAGGCACGCAATATCACGCATAGCTTTTGGACTTCGAGCGAAATGTACGTTACGAAATGGTTATACGTGTTCGCTGTTTCCATACGAAAAATAATTATGCTTCTGCATAGTCTTAATATACAACTTCACGCCATTTTTAATATTGAAAAAAATNTTCCATACGAAAAATAATTATGCTTCTGCATAGTCTTAATATACAACTTCACGCCATTTTTAATATTGAAAAAAATTTTAATCCCTTCAACTGAACAGACATTTGCGAACTGTTTTACGTTAAAAAAAACTACGTAAAAACCTGCGAAACTTGTTACAGGGTAGTAGTTATAAATAGGGGTTTCCCCGTCATGGGACTGTGGATGTGGAGCCGAAGGGCCACGGCCGCCATCTTGGATGACGTCTTTGCGACCCTTTTTTCCCCCCTCTGAATTTCCCCCTTTTCCCGCAAAAACGCCCAAAACTTCTCGAACTTCCCTCAAAACCAGTCAAATTTCCCACAAAAAATGTTTTTTTGCATAATGCGACTGACACTTGCACAATTTCCTCCGATGACCCCCCCTATATGGCTAAGTGACTCCATTTTGGGGATAAGAAGAGGAGTAACCCTAACATTCACACTGTCATTCCATGTCAGCACCATCCATCTTTTGCCCTGTCATGCAACTTCTCTAATTCCTTCTAGGCTATCTCCCCCGCGCCCGTCCTCTCTTGCCTGATCTATCCCTTGGGGTTTTCACATATTCATTCTGGTTTTTTTTATTCTCATGCACCCTCATTCCTTCCAGTCTCTTTCTCTCCCTTATCCTGTCTATCCCTTGGGAGTTTCTCATATTCCTTCCGGTCTTCTTTACATTCACCTTTTCCTCTCTTGCCTTCCGAGCCCACCTTAGTTTTCTAATATTCCTTCTCCGACGAAAAGGGTGGCAGGATTAAGTATTGCCTAAGCTCACTTATAAGCATAGTTGGCTGTAATTTCCGTACTGTTTAAAATACAGCCACCAAATTTATAGCATTGGCATCACCCACATCGAAGAAAAGGACCGCAGGGTCCAGTATGGCCAAAGCTAACATAAGCTTAGTTAGTTGTAATTTCCGAACTGACTAAGATATAGTCACCGAATCCATAACATAGACATCACCCCAGACGACGAACAGGACCGCAGGGTTTAACATGTCCTAAACCCACTTATAAGCATAGTCATCCACTATTTCCCACTCACCGAAGCTATAGGCACCAGATTCATATCATAAACATTACCTCTGATAAGGAACAGGGTGGTTGGGTCAAGTAAACTAAGGCATCGTAGAAGCATAGTCGACCGACACTTCCCGTACACCGAAGCTATAGTTGTCAAATTCATAGCATAGGCATCGCTGCCGACAACGAACAGGATGATAGCGTCATGTACGCCCTAAGCCCTAGTATGAGCATAGTTGATTTCCCACCCGCCGAGGCCTTTGTCACCAAAATCCATATTACAGACATCACTTCCGACTACAATCAAGGATATTAGGACAAGTAGGCCTTAATCCCTCTTATAAGCATATTTGGTCAGCATTTCCAAACCTTTGAAGTTCGGGATCATGTACCAAACATCCACGCATATAAAAAAAAATAAAGGTATACATAAAAGTGCGTTGTAAAGTTACCATTGCATTTAGAAGTGTAGGGTCTGAAAAAAAAACACACACATACGCATCGGCCTGCACGTACTAGACCATCGCCCACAGCCGCCCTTGTCTGCTATCGAAGGCTTCTACTAAATCTTAACCCCCTCAGCGACAGCTGGCCTTCCTTCGTCCGCCGACATCCAGGCTGTGTGTGTGTGTGTGTGTGTGTGTGTGTATATATATAAACTGATAATTCAGAGTGACAAATGACACGCTTAATCTTTATAACCTTCTCCAAGAATGAAAACACTATTGAGCAATGCAATAAATGAACAAACAATGGAAACCGGTAAAAAATTGAATACAGAACATAAGAACATGTGTGTTCGCAATTTATATTTTTCCTATTTATTATTAACACTACCGCAGTTTCCATTCTGCCTTTACGGATAGCAGCAATTTTGCATTTCAGAGATTCTTGTTATTAATTATGGCNACTACCGCAGTTTCCATTCTGCCTTTACGGATAGCAGCAATTTTGCATTTCAGAGATTCTTGTTATTAATTATGGCCAGAGCAAGGAATGATTTTCACAGAAGAAATTCCCACGATACCTTTGATAAACATGTTAAAAGTTTCTCACAGAACTCGCCTTTTTTGTTTCCCCTTGGTAAATTAATACCATTTATTTATCTAATATTCGTTAGTTTTTCCACCTGTCTAGACAAAAAGATTTAACCATATGCAGCAGAAAAGTTTAAACAAGTTCCAACTTTGTTTAATTTCATTCCCAGATAAAAAAAAAACCGTCTGATTGTGACTGCATCCAAATATGACAGCTAAGACGCTGCTAACCCAAATGTAACAAAGGTGGCTGACGTGTGTTCCAAGAAACGTGATCAGCTGCAGCCGCTCTGGTGTGAGCGTGAGCGTGAGCGTGAGCGTGAGCGTGAGCGTCCGCGCTCTTGTGTCAGTGGGTTTGTGTCTTAACCGGTCATTCAAGTCTCCAAACCTAGGCCTGTGCCCACCCTAGTTGGCAACACGAATGGCGCAGCCAGCCAACACGCTCACCACTAACAGACACATTCCAATAAATTATTCCCTTTTCTCCTCGCCCTCTCACTACTACATGGCATTAAGAAGTGGCGCGGACGCTCAGCTGTTCCTTATGGCACATTCGACATAAGAACAGCGCACTGAATCTGACAACGAGCTGCATGTGCGTTTATTTTTGGATTATCTGCATGCAACACACTTTTTCTGNAACAGCGCACTGAATCTGACAACGAGCTGCATGTGCGTTTATTTTTGGATTATCTGCATGCAACACACTTTTTCTGCCCACGAAATTTTGATAACCTATTTGTTGAACAGGTCCCCATCCATAAACTTGTTTCTGCTATTTAATTATTTTATGCATACAGTAACATGTCTTCCAAGAGTGAAACGACGCATTAGACCAACTAGCGGGTTGCGTTTTCGTGAAGACTACCTTTGCCTGAAAATTTAGTAGTCAGACTACTCGCCTCCCACCAAGGCAAGCTGGTTCGATTCTCGGCGGGNGACTACCTTTGCCTGAAAATTTAGTAGTCAGACTACTCGCCTCCCACCAAGGCAAGCTGGTTCGATTCTCGGCGGAGTTGCCCGGATTTTCGCGTGTGGGAAACGTGGCCAGGGGGTTCTCTTGGCGTAATCCCATTTCTCCCACCTAATTAATTTGCTGCATCACCTTCATTTTAATCTAATTCCACCCTCATCTGCGCTCAAGACACCTCTGTTAAACGCCGACCAAAACCTCGCTACTATGGTTTCGAATCTCCACCTGCACACATTCAAATGGTAGTAAAAAAAATCGCCACAGTAGACGCTACTACGCAGTGTGTATAAATTACATTCTTGCCTCTAAGCTTGAGTGCCAAAGAAACTTCAATGTTTCTGAAGTGGAAAGGTTCATTTCCCGATAAATGTTTTGATTTTCATGGAGGTATCATAGTTTTTTTTTGTGAAGTACATACGGTCCAGTGTTGACTTTCGAAGGTATCGGCTCGATGCCAGGTAACGTTTTATTCTTATTTGTGAAATATCCAAGAGCGTTATATCAGACTCGGTTATTTTATGCCATGTCTAATGTTTGGTGCGGGAGAATTTTCTTGGAGTAGTTATTTCGCAACAAAATAGCAAAATAATGGCTCTGACATGTACACTGTTATCCGTTTCTTGCGTTTTCGCCACAAATCACCGAATACATATACAAAAAACAATAATTTACTGGCAAGAGAAAGCACAAGTTTGAAGCCATTTGTTTATGGCGTGAAACCCGAAGTAAACGTGACATTGCTTGCAAAGGTCTGCACTGAACTAAACATTTTTAAAAATAAAATTCGTGACCAACCGATTTACTCCGTAGTCCAGCTCGCGAAGTAGTCTCGAACGACCGCGAGGATCCACGCTTTAATACTGGGTGAGCCATGGATCTAACCTTTTTTAATGTGTAAGTTGGTCTGCTTGGAGGTAAAATTCGGGGCGCTGATAAACTCCTTAGTTGTCGATACGTTAACAGACAGGAAGACTAGTAGACACGGCGATATATTTTGGAAATAGGTTTTACTTTCACAAATAAAAAAAATAAAAAAAAATTCCAACAAAATTAATACAAACATTTAAACAAAAATGTATTCAAGTTAAAAGCCTACTTTTTTAACAACTAAAAACCATTCATCTTATTTTTTTGTTCAAATTATGTCACCTTAACACTTGGTAGCTGCTAGTCATTTCACAAATTCAGCAATAGTGAACTTAATTATCTTTTAAAATATCTGCGAATTATGCAAATCCTTATATTCTACGCCCAGTCTGTATGATTTAAATTATTAGTGCCAACAGCCTACAGATGAAAAGTAAACCAAGCAAACTTTAAAAGATATTCCTTGCCAGCGGTATAGCTTTTTCTATTTCTGAGTCACCGATGGTAAAGTTTTTGCTATATTTTGTACAGGTAAAACAATATCATTACAAGTATTTCAGAAAATATTCACGCCGGAACATAGCATGTGGATGATGTGTAATTTAACGAAGTTTTGCTATCATTGCATTATTTCAGACAAGGAAGTATGCTTCCCGCCACTATTTTGACTAATTTTGTTATTTGGAAGCTTAATTAGTTTTTCAATTGTGTATTATTTATCATTTTAAAATAAACTGATAATGTCGCATTGTTTTATTTCTTATAGCTTTATAGCCTAAGTGCCTAACGATCTGAACACACTAACTTCAAAGAGTCACTTTTTTTTTAGTGCTGTTTTAAGATTATGCTTTTCAGCGTGGTTTCAATTATAAACGAATAGGTAAAAAAAATTGAGGCAATAAAGGAATACCGAATTTTCGTTCACACGCTCAGAAATAAAACATTTTCTAACTATTACATATTATTGGTAATTAGAGTTAGATCATTAATATGTTATATATAT
>NQII01011822.1:4289-22955 GCA_002778355.1 Clitarchus hookeri
TCAAAGTACGTTAGCATCACGTCATTAATAATTAGCATAATAAGATAAAAGTCTTTTCGAAACCCATTTGTAAGCGATAAATTAACAATTACGTTAAAACTTTAGAACTATTTCCTCTCTTTGTGCTGGCAACCTAACGGCATAACTGTATCCGCGCTCGCCGCTGTTTGTAATGTTATATGCATGTAGTTAACGGCTAGGGTGTTTTTTCAAATGTTGATTTTCAAAAGTTTCTTCCCGTCGTGAACCGACTATAGCTGCCCTCCTAGCTACCATCCTGTCCTCGTCGGTTCGGCATTAACTTTGTAGTGCGTGCCAGTGTAACCCTACAGCTCCCGCGCTTCTCGGCCAAAATAAAGGAATAAAACTATGCAGGCAGGCGGAACTCTTAAAACTTTAACTCACAAAAAAATATATAATTTCCCGCGTTGCAACAAACAAGTCTTTTGTTCGAAACTGTACAGTCATAACGCCCTGTCCACTTATTTAAGTCAACCGTGTGCTAAACTCAGACATAGCTACGCAGTTTTGGCAGATGTTTAGGAAGAGCAGTTTTGTGTTGGGGCACAGATATGATTACTGCGCAGCTGGCATACGCACTCACTCTACGAAAATGACGCAAATTATTTAACTGTGAAATTCATCCACCAGTTGACGACCGTCATTCGGCCGGTTTCCGGCTCTGGTACGGCCTTGTAATTTGTGACCTGATATTTATTTGGTGAAGTAATCGCGGTGGAAGATAGCCTGTGTATATCGCCACGGTAACTTCAGGAGTAGCGAGTTTTTTTGGTATAGACACTATATTCCACAAAGTCTTAGGTAGCCGCTAAAAGTATATGCATCGCGAAACGGTGTTAGATGTGGTCATTGGCTATTCTCAGTTAATTGAGCACTTTTGAAATCAACCTTTAAAATTAACTTCTGAGGATACAAAATATTGGCAACAGCAGAATTTGAGACTAAAAAACACACGAGGACATGTAGCATTATTTTCTCTGATTTAAAACAATCTGTTATTGTAGAGATAATGTTAATGTCTGTGCTGTAAAAATGTAAAAAAATAGTTAAATTCTAAGAAAACTCTAAAGGTAGAAATTAATTTCTTTTTAACTAATTAAAAGATTATGCAATCTGACATTTCATTTCGCGAATAGACATTACTCATGTGTACAATATTTACAATGTTACACTGAATTTAGTTTCAGTTGAATTTCGTGGCCCATTAAAATAAGGAAATCTTTAAGAGGGAACAATATCAGACTGTTGCGTACACTGGTAAGTTTTTGGTGTTCCGAAAAGTTGGAAGTAGAGGGTGCACACTGAATAGAGGTATGGATAATATTTTTTTGTTACTTAAGTATTATAATTCGGACAATATGTCTCTGTTTTTGCTAAGGCCCTGGGAACCTTTGCATGGGCGTCTTCACTGCAAAATAATAACACCTATCTTAATGTTTAATTTAAAATACGCTATTTAATATCATACACCATACAAAACATAAACAGTTACATAAATACAAAAGCCTGTATCAAAAGAAGAATTCAAAAAGTGTGATCATAAATGTAAGTTAGTTAACATATGAGTAAGCCACCTGTTTTTCGCGAAAAGATTCACGCGAAGGCTATAATACACTGTCCTATGGCATACCTGCAGTTTTCCTTTGGTTATTGGCCACGTGTCTTTGTCTGGAGACAGTTCCTTACNCTGCAGTTTTCCTTTGGTTATTGGCCACGTGTCTTTGTCTGGAGACAGTTCCTTACCAGACTGGGCCAATCAGAATTAGGTAACTTCGATACTGTGTGTCCATGATTCGCAGGCAGACACCTGCAAAGCGTGGCAGTTAAAATCATCCAATCGCGAAAGTGGATCTGAGCTCTAATGTTTTGGAGTACACAGAGTCCTGAAATCTTTTCGCGAAAAACAAGTGGTCCTATCTATGACCACAGAATATGAGAGATTATAGACGTTGAATGGCTTGGCGGTTCCTTTGTTGAGTGTAGCCATTCTCCGATTGAATGCGCGAGGAACAGACATTGTCCCTGCTGCCGGCTATCACCAGGTGCTGATTGGCCAAAGGCCTTTCGACATCTTGCCGGTCGGTGACGCTGTTTTTCTGGCGTGTGCGGGCAGAGCTCGTGGTACATAAGGGCAGCAGTTTCACTTGTGTATATTTTAGTATTTGGTGCTATGACTCTGAAACATTATGGTGACAACGGCGATGTTGACAGTGGCAAATTTACCTCTGACTGGAGGAAGACAGTGAAGAGTGAAAATTAGGCAAGATGAGAGTAGCTAGTCATAATGAAGAGCTGGCAGGGAATACTGTGTTTGTACAGGCTTATTGCTGTCTAGTACAGGCAGTCAACTTGTTCACGAGTGGTTACAAGTGTGAGTGGTTACTGCAGCAAGTGTTAATAATGCAACTGGTTAATGAGTGAGTGAGAGATGGGATATGGGTGTCTCTTAACAGCGAGGTCATGAGAGCAGATGAGAGTGAAGTGATGTGAGTATGGATTAGTGCTGGAATGCCAGGGTGGGGGAAACGGGAGATCCCCGAGAAAACCCGCTGACCAGCGGCATCGTCCGGCACGATTCCCACTTGCGAAAATCCGGAGTGAACAGGCTGGGGATTGAATCCGTACTATAGCTGAACTAGCCGGAGTTAACCGGAGAGATACACGACCCCGTTTATGGGGTTTCAGGGATAATGAGCGTTCTGAATCAATTTTCACTTACACAGTGTTTTAAGTTGGGTATTATCTATATGCGTCAAACGATATAGAATTGTATAGAGAACANCAATTTTCACTTACACAGTGTTTTAAGTTGGGTATTATCTATATGCGTCAAACGATATAGAATTGTATAGAGAACACGCACATTTATACTTACATATTACATACATATAAATTATTAATATTTATTTATAAATTGATAAGATTGATAAGGAACATATAAAACACCGAGCAATGGGTAAGAGAGTAAATAAAAATTAAGAGGTATCTGAGGATGTAAAAGCTTCTTTAGGTATTAACCAGTTAGGGAGTCACGGTGGCTGAGCGNTAAAAATTAAGAGGTATCTGAGGATGTAAAAGCTTCTTTAGGTATTAACCAGTTAGGGAGTCACGGTGGCTGAGCGGTTAGACTGCTCGCCTCCCACCAAGGCGAAGCGGATCTAAATGTTGAAACCGTTGAGACAATAAGGTGCAGTTTGCATGCCAGCAGCAAAGTGACCATCTCTGTGTCGTGAAAGTGGACGGCTATTTTTACATTATATCATTTTAAACCACGTGATTTAGGTTTGTATTAGCACATTATTTTCAAAAACCAATGGTTTAATATGTCAATAAATGTATTCTCACCGAGTCATAAAGCAAATACAATATAATCAAGTTAAGAACAATATTATTTTTTTAAAGCAGGGTATGTAGTAAAACCAAATATAAACAAACATCACTCTGGCGATTTTTTATCTGATACTGAGAACATGTGCAGAAGACGAAATACAGTCTACGTCTTCTTTTATTTATTGTTAGTACACAATCGTTCCTGTTTAGAATATACGTCATGAATTTCAGTTCTACTGATAAAGTTCAGCTGCAAAGTTCTTCGTAAACAAAATATGTTTTATATATGTACGTATATGTAATGTACATATACATACAATTAAGGGNCTGCAAAGTTCTTCGTAAACAAAATATGTTTTATATATGTACGTATATGTAATGTACATATACATACAATTAAGGGCATTCATATACATACATACGTACACACACAACTAACAAATGTTCTAACATGACTCCAAAGGGCAGCACGTACCTTTCAATTTCAGGTTATTCGCTAGTTTATTTGAAAATATTACAGAAAGTATATAAAATGGAACCAAGTGTCTACATGTGAGTGATTAGACAAAAATTCTTAAAACCGCTACAAAACCTATTTTTGTTACNAAAATGGAACCAAGTGTCTACATGTGAGTGATTAGACAAAAATTCTTAAAACCGCTACAAAACCTATTTTTGTTATAAAATAAAAGCATGAAAATTGAATTATATTTCACCCAAGTAAATAAATTGCTTTCAATTACGTACTATTAATAAGTATGTAAATATTTATCTCTAAGTTTTCAACAATCCGCAGTTATACACAAACCAAAGCATAACAGCAAAATACCTGGTGGATAGGCAATCCGCATACCACTTGGCGAGAAACAGTTGCATGAATCCAGGGGCTCCTACTCTTATGGATAGTACATTCTGGGAAAAATGTTTTGAGATACGCGATAATTTACAATTAATTTTAAATAATTCCACGTGGAAATTACTTACCATTATTATGTTTTCATTCATGAGACAAATAGGTTCTGAGCAAAATGTAACAGGCATAAATCACTGCAATTAAAAAATATAAATTTTCAATTTTTGTTTGAGAAGAACCTGTGCTCGAAGCTTGCTGGTCGGATTGAAATGCACATTTTACATTACTTTACTTCCTGCATACGTAATTGATTATACATATTTATATATATACACATGCGAGGATTATATCAAGTCATTGAATATCATTTCTTCAAAAGTATGCAGAATAAAATAATAAAATAATTGCTAGGATAAATTTAAATGTGATCCCAATAATTTGGTGATGTCATGGTAGCAGAATTTATGCTACTTCTATAAGTCAAGATGATGGATATTAGAGTGACTAATGCAAGCTTTATGTGTTTATTTATGTGGAAATCAGGCAAACTATAAAATACTTTTCTTTAGGAGCTAAAGTAAAACTGCTCTTATCTCAAACGCTTACAGTGGCATAGTTTTAAAATTATAGGCATCGCGGAAGCATTAACTTGAACAGGTGTGATTTTCTTCCTACAAGTCTTGCGTGTCGTTCAGATAAGTGAAATGGTACAAGTTGTAAAACCATGTATTACTTTTCAGCTGTTAAAATGTCTGTTAAATTGTATTTTATAAATTTTTATTGTATATTTCTTCGTTGTGTAACTCAGATTTCTGTGTTTAAAGTTCTTTATTTCTAGCATTAATTTGTCTAAATAAAATAACGTGAAATTCAATATACTACACCTTAGTTAACTGGTTGTGGTTGTTTGGTAATATTTAAAAACTCAGTTATATCTTTATTTGGAAACTTGAATTAAGTAGTTTATATATTCGTACAAAACATACAAAACCTTTACTTGCAAAATACTTGGAACTTTTCCATCCGATTTTCGACTGGAAAAAACATGCGAGCAAGTGTACGAGTGGGATAATCATTAGAAGTATGTAAATAGTTAGCTCTTGTGCTTGTTTTACAAACTATGACAAATTACAGTCGTAGAAAATGTATGTGTGGATTTTTCAAATTTTAATTTTTGCGCATTAACTATTACAAGAAACTAAAACAAACGCATTCTTGTACAGAAAACATAATGCCTGGAATTATTTGTATGCATTGAAAATAGTTTTAATTTGACTGCGAGTGCACTCCTACCGACTGTGAATTGCGTACCGGTTATAAGTTGGTCTGACTGCTAGTGTGCACTTTAATGCTAACATCCCTAAGTGTGCACTTTTATGCTAACAGCCCTAAGTGTGCACTTTTATGTTAACAGCTGAACCTCTGTGAGGGCGCCCGTTAATATGATATCGTGTTACACCTGCGGATACAAAACGGTTACCAGAAAAAAAATCAGTAATGAGTTATTTATTGACTGCGTCTACAAATGGCATAAAATTCCCAATTCCTAAAATTGCTACACTATTAGTTCATCGAAACTTTCTGTGAAAAATTTTTCTCAATATACCTATGCATATTATTTTAGCAGCACTTTTAAATAATCAATTGAAACATTAAATGTTTACCGACATGTTTTGTACGGTAAGCTAAATTAGTGTGGCAAAACAAGGGAGACTCAATGCAATTCATTTAGAAAACTTTTTTATTTTAAAAAGGTTTTACTTATGAATTAAATAATATACTGAATAACAGCTTTAAATAAATATGTTTTCCAACATAGTTCATGAATTTGTGTACAATATTATAACTTTTTTTTGTAAATAAATAGTTAAACCGAAAAAGGCCATCATTATTATAAATTAAGGATTAACGCACTTTAATATTGCGGAAATTCTGAAATTATCTCAAACAGTATGCATTGTAATTGTTACGTAATTTGTGTAACAACTTTCCTGAAAATATATTTTAGTTTGATGTTCGAAAATTCAAGGCAATATTAGTGACATGCTCTTTAGCACATAACGATTATATGTGAGAAACGATATTATGTGACGTTATTAATTCTACAAAGAGCTAAAATTCAGTTAGGAAGAAAAATGATAATGAAAACAATGCATTCTGAAAAAGTACGAGGGAAATAGAAGTTTCACTATTTGTGTGCATACACGATTGTCACGAGATCGTGAACAATGTTAGTTACCATATCGTTTGTCACCGCTAAAGTTATATGATAAAATAAGCAAAACTAGTTGTGTGCTCTAATTTCCTCTTTTTTCTTTGTACTGGATGCTTGTCTGTTTTAATATTTATTTTGGTTGAGGCCGTCCTTTCATTAAAGTAAGCTAACGTCTATACAGTTCCTCCTAATCTACTCAGTTAAACAGTAACAGCTAAATTTTCGTAATGCGCTATGTCGTAAATTTACACCAATCGAACCATTATATCAGTACAGGCAGCATTAAAAGTTTAATATGTTACGCTCTTTGAAATATGACAACGTTTTTGTAACGGCTTAAAAAAAAACGGTACTTGGAAATATAGACGTCACATTGTCACGTAGTATTATTTTTGTTTGCATGCAGCGGATGGACACGTTATCGGTACCTGAAAGTAGACCTTAAGAAGGGCGTTAGAAAAGTGTGAAGTAACCGAGAATGTACTATTTACATGCATGTGTAAGTATGTGCGTATGCATGTACTTACCTATGTATGCACGTGTGTACGTCTGTACTCATGCATGTCCTTCATGTCACTGCGTTTCCTTGAAGTACTAGCATTACTTACCTACTTGCAAGCTCAATGATGCCATTACAACCACATTGGCGTCCGAAGAAGATTTTTCAGCAAATAGTTATTATGCACTTAAAATATATTTTAGTGCATCTATTGTAAAGATAGTTAATGCAAATTACTTCATGTCACATGAAGTTCTGATGTAAAGGGCAGGAATACACACAGTATCACCAATTCCGGTTGTGGCTTTTCTAACCCTCCCCGAACCACAGAAACACGCATATTGGAGCAAGTGGAAATGATCGAAGATGAAGGACTCCAACCACAAGAAGAGGGACCCACGCAAGCCTTAAGCCAATATCGACGACCTGGTGCGCGTCTCTAAACAGAAAGACATCTTCGAGAAAGGGTTCACAGCAAATTGGAGCCCCGAACTGTTTCGTGTGCGATGTATCCGCAACTATGCTCCGAAGACCTACTATCTCGAAGATCTGAACAACATACCAATCCATGGAAGTTTCTACACTGAGGAGATCCAGCCTACGAAATTTCCAGACATGTATTTAGTTGAAAAGATGCTGAAACGATGTAATGGAAGTAGTTACTTCAATTGGTGAGGTTCCCCTGTTTGCTTCAATTCCTGGGTCGCTGAAGCGGACATCGAGAGGTGAACTTGCCGTGGAAGAGGACGATGAATATAAAGACTTTCATTCATAGGCTTATGTATTTCCTCATGTAATTTTATCAATTTTAAAAAATGTTGTGTTTTATTAGTTTTTTTAAAGATTGACCTTATATTTTAAAATATTATTAGTACAACAGTAAACACTTTATGTTTGAAGTCGTCAAGAAAAGTTTGGAAATGGACAACATGGGAGCTCTCTAGTGGTAGATGCTAAATAAAATAAATAACTTCCAACTATTTATATATAGTTTTTAATACAGGACAAATATGCATTACAGTCGTAAATTAGAGGCCAATAGTCAGATACGATTGATTGGTATGGGTGGAGGGATACATTTTGTTATGTAAGGCCAGTGATAAATTTTTGTGGAGGGGTTGGTGGTAGATGGGTGAGCAAGGGAAGAGGGTCTAATGTTTTATGTTACAATTTTTAAGAACTTTTTGTGAATTTTCTCTTTATTTTTATGATTGGGTTGTGGCGCGGGGGGAGAGGGGGCGAGGTAAGAGTGGTGGGATGAGTGTGAGTTTAACGTTATATGTTCCTCAATTTTTTAGAATTTTTAATTTTTTTTTTTTTTGCTTTTTTCTCGGTTGTTTTTTATGATTTGGAGTTGGTAGGGAGAAGAGGAGGTGAGGTGAGGATAGTGGGAATAGTGTAATGTTAACGTTGTATGTTCCTCGATATTTTAATAAAGATTTTAGCAATTTTTCTCCATCTTTTAATTTTTTTAGTCTTGGAGGGGGGTCGGTGAGGTTTGGTGGGGTGAGTGGAAGGTTAGCATTATATGTTTTTTTCAATTTTTAGAATTTTCTTATTTTAATTTTTTTTTTTTTGGGTGTAAGGGCAAGGTCATGGGTTTAAGTAAATGTCACCAAGATACAATATGGTGTTCGGATGCCATCACAACATGGCCGCCCCAGGCCTCCAGCCGTCTGTGATTTCATCGCAGGCGAATAATCCTGAATACAGTTCATGAATCCTGCTACAGACTTCCCTTCATCATTCTACTTATGTTGATTATCGTATTATAGGTTAAAATAAATCGCAGGATTTTTGAAGTATCCAAAACCAATACTTATTAAGAGACGGAGTAACATCATTATATGTCTTTAATTGTCAGACTTAGTAATTTAAAATCTTTGCAACTCTTTTGGGATGCCTGGTATGCCCAAGTGTGCTTTTGAACGTATTGTAATCATATTTCAGAGTGTATTGGTATTATAATTGTTACTACTGTAAGTCCTAATTGTATGTCCGTGTGGACTTGGGTAGTGGGAACGAGTATTATTTTAAAATTAGATGGCATCAGTAGAAGTATATTGTAACTGATAATACCTGATCTTGTAAATGTAAGTTCCGATAGGGTTTAAGAGAAGAAAAGAATTAGTCCCTCCTACCTCGTCACGCAGGTTTGAATGGGAACCAGTTTATTAAATAATTAATTTTCTTTTCTCGGCTTCCTTCGCGTGTTCTTCAAGATGCAGCTTCTAATTTCCTTTACCGAAGTACCTCTTTGTAGACCACTTTAGTGGTCCCACTCCCCTCGGCGTACCGGCACTTGCGTGGGGCGAGCCGCCCTGAGATAATGATGACCCGTTTGCAGAGCCGCTATCATGTGGCACATGTTGGTCGTCCTCTTTACGGCGCCTTTTAGACATCCTGTAATCAAACGGTATCCTCAAATGTAGGTTGATAAATAAGAGCGTAACGCGTTGTAATGTGATCACAATAAGAAAAGTATGAACCAAGGTTATCTGTGTCATATTTTTTTTATTAGTTAGCAATATGTTTAATTGGTATTTCATCTAATATTTCACTAACTCTGCGGAAATGAGGAAGCATATATCTGTGTAACATATGCGTGTTGAGTTCTTGAGGTGGTTGATTGATGGTAGTTGCTAGGCGAACTTACTCTGGAGCAGGCCACATAGAGCTGCCCATGTGAGAAGCAGTGCTCACTCAAATCTCTCCCTGCCGTCTTTAGCAACCGCCCCTGGACCTCACTTATAGTCGTAGAGAAACATAACTACACGGGGAGTTGCAGTCTCTTAAATTTGAAAGGGTGCTCGGATAGAATGAGGGTTATGCACCTCATGTAACCTTATTTCCTCCATGAATGTCCAGTAAAGTCTGTGGTTTCAATTACATAATTTCGCTAAGCCTTATCTTGGATTCTGGTGCTATTGCAGCGTTTTGGCAGTTAGCATTAATGAAGTATCAAACTTGAGTAGAAGCATGTGTGGTGATAGCCACGAAGGCGTATGATGTCAATGAACTCCTCAGGGTAATGGACTGCATGATCCATTTTTACAAACTGTGTCCACACATTTGTGCTCCATTTCTACCCCTTCGAACAACTTAAGCAAACTATGTGAATTATTTTTTATAATGTTATTAAGCCTACGTTTCTCAATCCTGGTAACATATTTTTCTATTGCAATTTTAATTATGTATTTTCCGATTCAGCTCCAAACAACAGAATAAAGATTGTATTAACTGATATTAGTTTTGTGAGCATTTCTATCTGTAATGTTACTCGAATATAATCAAGTTAATATAAATACTGTTGTATTAAATAAAATATATATGGTTTTATGGGAAACAAAAATTTAAACGAACGACCTCACAATTGTTATAACCCGTGATTTTGATAATTCTCTACGTGACTTGCAAGTTTGTATTTCTGTCAGTTATGTTTCAAAAAAATTATTAAATGTTACAATACGAAGATGGTTACTGTATAGCTGGAACGGGCACTATAATCTGTTTCACTGATTGTCAAAAATGACGTATGAAATTATTAACCACGGTATAAATGTTGCCTAACACACGTATATAGAATAAAGAAAACAATAGCCTTTTTAATTATTGATACTCCTCAGTTCCTACAACTTTTTCCTGCAAATGTAAAGGAAATGAAACATTTTTTTCCCCAGTAAGTGAGTGATGAGTGAAGAAATTTGGGCGGCTTTTAACAGCGAGTTCTTGATAGCCTATGAGGGTGAAGCGGGGTACGTATGGAGCAGAATCGGAATTAAAGGACGGGGGAAACTGAAGATCCCCGAGAAAACCCGATGACCGGTGGCATCGTCCAGCACGATTCCCTCACGCAAAAGTCCAAGAGTGACCCGGCCGGGTATTGAACCCGGTTCGCCTTGCTGGGAGACGAGCAGGCTAACCGCTAGACCACCGCGGCCCCTCCCCAGTAAGAGACAGATTTCATTTATATTCATAATTTCTCGTTTAATAAGTATTTACATAATATGATTTGAAAGTTGCATGGATGGAAATGATGTAATGTAGGTGATATATCATCGAAAACTCATTCGAACATTTTTCACCTCCTTAGGGATTTGAATATGAAAACAAGAAGTTACCGATATAACTAATGAACCTACTTTCCTATACATGGGTGCAAATAATTTTGGTGAAGTTCTTAAAATATTATATGGTAGGTAGGCCTGGACGTCTCGTTGACAGCAATATCATTGGAGATGAGACCAGAAACATTAGCAACATTAGTGAGACAATTACAAATATACAAGTGCCTTACCCGGAAATTGAACTCAAAACACATCGTACAGTAGGATGGCGAGTAATAAACTGCATTCTGGAGGTAGAATTTGGAGCATCAACTTCGGTTGTGAACAGTCTAAAATTTTAGAAGCCTGGGTTCACCAACATAAAATATTTACGGGAACATAGTTTTGAAAACAATTGCGCGAGTAACTTAAATCATGTAAGTTCACATGGCTCACGGTAGCAATAATTGTGTGCAGAATTAAGTGGAAATAGGTTGAGTGGCTCCCAGGATATGGCACGAAGGCTTGATTTTCAGTCTTAGCGCTTTTGTACCAAAATGCTTAAAACCAGGCCCTATATAGGCATATTTGATGCTTCTAATAGATACTTTCAGCATACAAAAATTTGGTTGAATTTTGTCAAATTATGTAATAGATACTACAAACTTATCTATACAATTAATTTTGCCACCATTTTGAAAATAATATTTTACCCATTTAAATCTGGTAAGTTTACATGGCCTACTGTAGTACTACTTATGTGAAAGATTTGATGGGGATTTGGAAGACTGTGTTTACCAAAACTGGTTCCCAAGATATGGCATTGATGTTACATTTAATCAAAAGTTACCATTTAAAAAAAAGTGGCCAGAATATTTTATAAGAATATTTGATTCTTCTGATGGATACTCTCGGCATACAAAGTTTAACTGACATTGGTTAAATTTTTCATAATTATGAGCGGGGTAGAGAGATTTAGGCGGAGCTTAACATCGAGATCAGGAGCGCCGATGGGGATGAAGAGAGGTGAGCATGGAGCAGCGCCGGAATGCAAGGGCAGGGTAAACGGGAGATACGTGAGAAAATCCGACGTACAGCGGCATTGTCCGGAATGATTCTCCCATGTGAAAATCAGGGAGCAACCCCACCGGGAATCGAACTATGTTCACCTTGGTGGGAGGCGAGTAGTCCGACCACTACACCACCGTGGCACGGTAATATATAAGATTAACTTATACACTTCATTTATATGGCGGTCATTTTGTAAATAATGCTGACACTTAAAACTTGCAAGTTTATGTGGTCTACTCTAGCACTACTTGCGTGTAAAATTCTGTAATCGGTTAATTGGTCACCAACATATAGCAAACAAGCTTAATTTTCTCAAATAGGGATTTCTTTATTAATGAAGAATAAAACGGTTAAGTATTACCAAATTCTATAAATTAAATGTAAATACTTACACGGTTAAAATTTTGGAAATAAATCTCAGACCCACATAAAAAATGTTCGTTTCCATTGCCTACTGCGTTACTATTCAAATTAGGTAAGAATCGGTTGATTGTTTATTCATGTAGCGTTATCTTATAAATTGACTAATGATTCCCTGTGTGGACGTATTTTGTTGTTGTAAAGTGTTCTGCCAGCATACAAAAATAAGTTGAAATTTCGGAAATAAGTGTCTAGTCCACTTCAGAAAATGTCAGTTTACGTAGGCTATTGTAGTACTACTTATTAGCGAAATTTGATAGCAATCAGTTGATTGTTTTATTCGTGTGCCACTATATTTCAAAATGGTGGACAAAAGTGGTTCTAGATAGACACATTTAAAGGAAGTAATAAATACTCTTAGCAAAGAAAGTTAAGTTGAAATTTGTTACATGGTTTCATATATATTGCATAGAAAACTAAAATGTTTATACGGCCGCAATTTTGAGATAAGACCCTGACGAAGTAAAATATCTCTGTTTGCATTACCTACTGTAGTATTGCTTGACTGCCAAATTTAGTTAGGACCGGTGAATTTTTTCTCAAGATATGACAAAAAACATTTTTCTTATGAGGCGCTATCTTAAAAAACGGCTGATAAAAGAGTTTATGTATTGGAACATTGTTATTCGTAAAAGATACTTTTAGCATCAAAAGTTTGATTGAAATTGGTCAAATAATATGGCACATATAGCAAATAAACTCTAAAATATTTATATAGTCGCCATTTTTAAAATAAGTGCCTTATAAATTTGAATTTATAGTATTGACACGAACTGCAATAGTATTACTTATATTTCAAATTTTGCAGGGATCGGTTTAGTAATTTCCAAGATATATCGCAAAAGCTTAATTTTTAAATATTTCACTATCTTACAAAATGGTAGACCAATAACATTATCATATTCTAAATTAAATTGATACCTCAGGCACTATCAACATACCTAATTTGATATAAACCCATTTGATGGTTATTAAGATATAAGATAGTGCCTTCAATTTTAAATTGCCGCCATTTTTAAAATAAGGCTCTGAAGTGATAGAAAACTGTAGAAGTTTGATGTATTTGTTAAATGCGATATGTGTACTGAGGTAGGTGTAATTCGGTTCACGGGTTCAAAAGTTGTTAAGGGGGAGGGTCATGCATTCCAGACAGACATTCAGGTAATTGCATAAGCCTATATTTCCTTCAGAAAGTAGGATAAAAATTGCATAATTAATTTGTAGGCATTTTTATAGATAGTCTTTCGAAGCAATAAGAGTGACGATATCTTATCGCGTAAATGCCGTATAAAGGAGATCTCGAAAACATAGTATACCCCCTTTCAACCTTGTAGAGGTTAAATTAAAAAAAAATCCTTTAAAATACTTTTAAGGTAAGTAGTAGAATTATATCGAGGCTGGTACAGAATTCATCGAGTAGGATCCAGGTGCCACCAGCCATGACATCATAAGCATATGTTGCGGCTGGCAGCTGGCGCTGTGGAGTAGAAGAAAGGGGTTGAGGATGTGGCACGTGCAGGGTAGAGGAAGGGGGAAGAGGCCATGTCTGCTGATCCTCCCAGGTCCACGGGACCTGGTTCAGAGCCTCGATCTTATTTTACTGCTCTGAGGATTAAGTGGCTCATTCTGCTAAGAGCCTCGTATCTGCTTGCTCCTCTGAAAACTTTTCGGCTTTCGCATCGAAGAATTCGAATCACCTTTCCTCATTTTTCCATTTTTTTAAAAATATTTTGTTGGAAAAAGTAATTTTTTTTAGTAGAATAATTTATTTATGAAGTTATTTTTGAGGTGAAACGTGCCTTTTGTTGATAGCACAGCCGTGCCAGCCTGCCGGATGCTTGCCCCAACCTCCGCCTGTGATGTCATGACAGGTAACTCTTGGCTCCTACTCCATGAATCCTGCACCAGAATCGGCATAATCATACTAGTATTTAGGTATTTGTATAGGTTACCCTTTGAAGCTAATAGCACAGCGATATCTCATCGTGTTGATGAGCTATTGATGAGTACTCGAAAACCCATTTTACCTCTTTTTCACTCTCTTTAGAGGTTGAATTTCAACCATTTTTTTCTTAGTGGGTGCCTGCATCCTAAAGTGACACCATCCTTAAATGTTTATGCTTTTGCATTCAGTGGTTTGAGCTGTGCGTTGATGAGTGAGTGAGTCAGCTAGTCGGAAACTTTAATCTATACCTACCTATAGATTGATTGCAATTACTCTGACACTGCGTTGGACACTTGAGTTCAGGAGTTGGAGTTGGTGTACGGTACTGCAGTGCTTGAAGCTGGTTTCCTCGGAATCATCCTTTAGACTTCGAGCACACCCCGGCTTCCCTACAGTTACCATTGCAACAATTCTTAATGGATACACTAAATATGCTAACCGATGATCTATTTAGCTTGTCATAATGAAAGGCGTCATCTGATATTTTAATTTTCGCCGTAATGATTGCTTAAACAATTCCTATCACATTTTGAATGCAGATAGAACTGTGTAAAGTTTCCAGAAAGTGTCATTTCAATTTTAAAGCAGCAGTGGTATTTTTGTGATGATTTATTACGTCATGCATCTGATAGTATTAAACTAATTTTTACTGAATGTTGGTGTTCTGAATTATATACTCTGTGCAAAAAATTAACTATGGAATAGCTCCAATCTTTCACAGTATTATAAAGTGCTTTCAATAAATTGCTACCCTATATCTCAGGAACCATGGAACTCAACCGGTTACCAAAAATCTGAAAGATTTTTTTAACACACATGATTACACTATCTAAGCCTTTGAATGCTTAATCAAAATAACATGTCCGCATGTGTAGAAGAATGTAGGATAATTAATAATGCTGGTAACTACTTGTTTTGTATAACGCGACATATCAGTTCGCAGTTGGCACGTTATAATCCGTCTTTCCGAGACTGTTAATTTGAATTCTCCATAAGAAAGTTTGGACAAGTACAAAATTTTAAAATTGCTGGTATGTTGCTGGGGTGTGGCAGATGCGTCTTCGCAACTGTGATCAGGGGCCACATAAGTTTAATGAGCAGCTAATGCGAAAAGCAAGTAAATCTGGGCTCGTTATAAGTTATACCGGATGATTAAAAAATAACACTGACAACGCTTAGTATGTTGCGCTGGACAGAAAACCGATCATTTTGCAAGAGGGGACCCATATCCGGATAAGCATGTTTTGGGCGCTGTGGAACATCAAAGTTTGACAACGCTTCTGATATGGTGATGGCTGTACGTTCCACATTGTGTCACGAAACCACCACCAACCCTACACATCGCGCAGTAAATTACAAAAGGGGTTCGATCTGTCTAATCTCCACTTGATTACAGAGTCTACATCGGTGGCGCAGAGAATGACGCACATGTGGTTGTGTGCTCAGTAGTTCAGTCGCTTCGTGGATTCGTGTGACAAGGTCCTCCCTTGATGGTACAGGAGTCTCATATATCATACCCTTCATAGTTTCCCAAAGAAAATAGTCGAGAGTTATCAGATAAGGTGATAGTGGTGGCCATGAAACAGACGCCACAGCGCCCAAACCATGCTTTCCGGATATCGGCGTTGTCTTTAATCATCCAATATAGTTGAACTTCCGAGTTCCTTGCCTTTTAAGCAAACCTATCAACACATACACATGCGTGTGTGGGTTTTGCACCTCTTAATGGATTGTTTGGTTGTACAATATTTGCAGGTTTTTATGTATGAGTGATCAATTTACATAGCTCTATCAAATTGATAGTGTTCAGGGAATGACTAGTAAAATTAAAACAAAAAAGGGAGGCGTCAATAAAGGAAAAACATGGAGTTTTATCCTGTGGCTGTTTTCATCTTGAAAATTTGTTGAATGGGCGTTATTTATTTCTCATACAATATGTGATTTCAACGCTACTTAACTGCAGTGCTCTGGAATACATTTAAACCCTGGCCTTCACTGTTCACTTGTGACACTTTCCTGTAAGTTAGAGTAAAGATTTCACACACCATGCCCTCGATAGTTTTTCCAGATTTTAAATAGGTTAAACTGCTTTGCTCTAGCCAACGATTGCAGTGTGGTTTGATGGAACACCAGGTAAAAGTTACAGGTTGTTCTAGCTATGAGGCTCAGGTTAATTTGATTGTCATTGTATTTCATCTTACTTTTATTTTTTAAAAAATTTACTCCATCGCGTTTCTATCTTCTGCCATGCTGTGCTCCGAACACACTTTTGAATAAAGGTCCTTTGCATTTTTCGATTCCTTTCTTAGTCAGTGTTATTCGACATTCCCATTCTCTTACATCTCGACGATGTTACGGTTGGTTTTGTACATATTAAACACTACTACGTGACGTTACATGCAGAAAAAAGGCCCCGTATTTAATTTTTGCAGACCGTTGAATAAGCATCAATAAGTGCAAACGAGTACATCAAGGATATTTAAAAAATTTGTCCCAAATAGTGGCCTTTCAACAATTTCGAAGCGAATCATCTAACATATTCAGAATTGTTTTGGTTATTTAAAACATACCATATTTAGTAGATGAATACTAGTCAATTCATTACATTTTTAGCATAATTTAATTTATTTCTTTTGTAAAGAAGTCTTACAAACGCGACTCTTTGTTTGTCTCTGGTGTGTTAGACTCTTCTTTTTTGTCAATTCGCTTAAGCAATTTCAGTAAAACTTCGTATTTAAAAGTAAATAGTGATCTCCTTCCTATTTTTGATTTGAAGTCAAAATTGGTTAATAAACATTACCCCTTTAGTTATGTTTTAAATGACTTCCCGGTAATATATAAAACCGGACAAAATTCTTTGGGTCATATGCTACAGGAAATCTCACTTCCTGATCCTGTATACTGATTACTTGAACCTTATACTGGCCTTTAGATAAATATACTGCTAACAACTCCTTAACCAATTTATAAGAAATGAATTTGCCAAGGTTTTAAAAACCTTGTCAATGAGATCTTAATATTGTGAAAATTAATTGAAAAACACATGCTTTTTTGATTGTGAAGTCTAAGCGCTTCAGTTGGCTGTAACTCGAAAAATACACGCCTCGAAATAAAAAAAGTTTATACGACCCAAAAGGTAGATTATTTTGGCTAACTAAGAATATTAAGTGAGAATTATGTGTACTGGGTAGTGTCTGTGTGAGAAGACATTTCCTACTCGCCTGGGCCAATCAGAATTAAGTTACTCTGACACTGAATGCCCGTGATTGGCCGGCAGACACTTAGGACGCATACGGGTTTAAACCATCAAATCACGATATTGGTTATGGACGTACGTGTTTTGGAGTACAAGTCGTGGAATTTTTTCGCGAGAGACAGGTGGCCCTATAAAATAGTTAAATTTAGGGCCACGTGTTTTTCGCGAAAAGATTACAGGATTACTTGTACTCCAAAACACTAGAGCTCAGATCCACTTTCGTGATTGGATGATTTTAACTGTCAAGCATGCTGGTATCTGCCCGCGAATCACGGACACACACTGCCGGTGTTACCTAATTCTGATTGGTCCAGTCAGGTAAGGAACTACCTCCCGACAAAGACACGTGGCCAATCACCAAATGCAAACTGCACGTTTGCCATAGGACATTGGAGTCTAGCCTTTGCGTAAATATTTTCGCGAAAAACAGGTGGCCCTAGCTTATATTGTAAATTATCATTAGGTTTAAGGTGAGGCTTAATTTGATTTGTAGTTCGCTCTCTTTTTAGTCTGTCGGCACAAAGCGGGGATGTAGAAAACTATTTTGCAATCATTTCCTCCCACTAACCCTTTCGGCGAGTCTTCAGATTTACCATACAACATGTAAGTATACAAAAGTGAAATGGTGCAACTATTATTTTATGTGAGCGTACACATTCGCTGATTGGCTGCGCGATGCTCTGTAATGAGTCTTATGTCTGAATTGATACTGCGTTCTGCGAAAGATTCCCTATTGGTTGGACTGCCGGTTAGCAAGTATGTTATCAGGCGCTGATTGGCGAATGGCGCAGAGTCCCGACATGTTATTGGCCAGTGACGCCATGCGCAAACCGAGTAATAAAGATATCTGTCAAAAACAAGATTTTTTGATGATGAGTAAAATTAAAAATAAAAGTATATATTGCATAATTATATTGTATTTTCACTCATTTGGCTTTTAATTCAGTTTTGGTAATCTAAAAAAAAATTCTGCCCATCCGGCGCCCCGTTTAACCCGGCGCCTGGGGCAG
>NQII01011822.1:23546-34284 GCA_002778355.1 Clitarchus hookeri
TTGTCATTCATCTAATACCATTTTTTTCATCCGTAAGTAACGAATGTTGTGTAAAGGAGGAACTCGAGAAAGTGGTGGACCCAGAGACCCGTTATGTAGGAGGTGATTACTTGAGAGGTGGGACACTGTGCGTTACGTTCAACCACATGCTTACCAATAAGCATTAAGTTTTAATGTTTTAGTTTATTCTCGGTTTATTCACACTTTTTGAATAAAACCTTTGGAAAATCACCCCACGTATGAGGTGCTTGGTTATTTCCTGAATGTGTCATGCATCACAAGCCATACTTGTCTTAACTTGTCTTGTCTTAACATAATTTTTTTTTATTCAATTGAACTGTTAATTATATTTAATCTATGAAGTATGAAATTTAATTTATAATTATTATGAATTAAAGCAGCAAGAAAATAGGTGTGGTGGTAATGCCTAGTAGGAAATATGTAGTCATCATTCAAAATATTATTGAACTGAGTGCGCACGAAAGCGGCACGTTGTCTCTATGGTATAATTTTCTAGACTTGGTGCAGCTTTGTATGCAAGAGGCGGAGGAATATCATGGAAAAAAAACTTTAGCAGGGCATCAGAAAAGTTGGAAATAACCGTGAACGGGCTATAAATGTATATGTCAGTAGTAAGTGGATAGGTTATCTAAATACTTTTTAAATTTTCCTATTACTATAATAACTACATGCATAATTACTGCAGTATTAATAATGCACTTGGTTTTAGGAATAAAATAATTTCATTCAATAAAATCAAGATCAAAGGGAGGGGCTCAAGCCCCCTTATATCCCCCCCCCCCCGAAACCACAGGCTCGTAATATCCGTTATGGGGGATTTAATGTGTTACAGTTAACTGAAAGACCTTCATCTACCGACGAAAATTCCACGTTCCAAAATAAAAATTACACAAACACATCGCATGTGGGAATCATAACGGACGATGCCGCTTCAATGGGCTTTCTCGGGTATCTCCCGTTACCCCTGCCCTTTCATTCCGGTGCCGCAACATACCCACCACGTTTCACCCTCATCGGCTCTCACGACCGCCCAAATCTCTCCACCCCACTCCACAAACACTTGTTAATTTGGGGAGGGTGTGCAAAGTGGCATTAGAATAGGCTGGTGAGCTAGAAAACAGTTCAATTTATATATGTGTATATATTTGTTGCGATCGAAAGAAATAGGGCAGTGGTAAACCTTTCGACTCGCATGTTGGGGACCTAAGTTCAAATTATGGTCCGGCCAGCCTGATTTCGGTTCTCCATGGTATCTGAAAATCACTCGAGACGGATGTTGCGATGGTTCCTTATTATAGGCCATGGCCGATTCCTTCCCCGCTCTTGCTTCTACCTACCTGCTTACCTCTCATTGGACGGTAATTCATTTCACGTGGGTGCCGCAAATTATAATATGGCATTTCACAATCATACAATAAATAAATTCCGTGTGCACTCTGAAGTTGGAATATAGGAAAGTGGTCGTCATTCCTCAAATATTACACGAAATAAATCCTCGGGATGGAAAAGAAAAGTAAAAAGTTAAAACTTTGGTTTTAAGGCTTGGCGTGATTTGTGTTTCCCATGGAAACTTTATTGCCGTCGAGACATCTTTAAACAAATTATAGATGCTTGTTCACAGATAACTTTAACAAAATAAAAAATCAATCAATAAAAAAATCGATCTCTTAAAAAAAAGTTTTAATTATGAACGTTTTTCTCTCGTGCCCAAGGGTGAAACAAACCAGTGAATCTTTTCATATGCAGAAACCCTAAAATTATAGCTAGTAATTTTTTTGTTAAAAAAATGTGAGTACACGGTAGACTTCAATATTATAAGCACCGAACAGCAATTTGTCTATTGCCATTGTTTGCTGTCTGCTTGAGAAGGCATTTTCTTATTTGACATGGCCACTCCGAATTCGGCAACATCGGCACGACTCCTGCGTGATTCGTGTGCAGACAGTTAACACGTAATTCAGCCAATCAATATAGGTAAACTGCCCTACAGTGTTTTGAAATTGAACTTGTTATGAAATCTTTTCGCGAAATTTCACTACCGCTGCCTATAATTTCTACGAGAAGTGAAAGTTGGCGGAAATATTTCAGGACAAGTTATATTTCAAAACTCTATAGGTTCGTTTACCTATCTTGATTGGCTGAATTACGCGTTAACTGTCTGCACACGTTTCACGTAGGAGCCGTGCCGATGTTGCCGAATTCTGACTTGCCAGGTCAAATAATAAAACACCTTCTCAAGCAGACAGCAACCAATGGCAATAGACTAACTGCTGTTGGGTGCTTATGGTATTGAAGTCTAACGTGTACTCATATTTTTTCGCGAAAATTCACTAGTTGTAATCATTTTGCATTGTAATTTTGTTACAGACTAGCAGTGATAAAAGTATATGTTAGCTTCCTAAGTGTCGTCGCACCTCGGCTCATCCGACACGCCTTTCAGAGCTCTCCACCAATAGTACACATGTAGCGCCCAGGTGACTTCATTCTGTTTGGCCGAATCGAAGTAGTCTGGTTTCTGACTATGGCAAAGGTCAATGAGAGAATCGGATCTGCGCGACTGTGTATATGCCTGTGAAATCCAGCACGGCGCCGTTTTATAACGCGAAATGGTAAGAAAGTCCCTATTTATAGACCACCTCGGTAACCGTTACATCACGGGAAGATCCAGAAGAGAAAATGTTCTTCCTCGCTTAACAGAAATAAAACTTCACCGTCGGTCTATCTCCGTTGATGAAAGTGTACTTCCACGAAGATCGTCATGATTCACGATTGTATGAACGAGAAAACGCCAAGGGAATACGTGTTTTCGTAGTAAGCCGATGATCCCTAGGGTTGGCCGCTGAGGAGGAAGGGGATTCACTAGGCTTTGGTTTTTTAACGTGGAGGGGGGAGGAGGGAGAGAAAAATAATAACCTCGGGAAGTAAATGTGGAGCGCGGCCTCCTTTGGCTATGCCTCCTCCCCTCCCTCTACGAAACCTCCTGAGCACCTATCGCTGGCTCGCTCTCTCCCTCCCGCCCTCACTTCCCCTACCACAACCCAAACAAGATCGCAGCTCTTGGCCGCACTCGGGGCACGCCTCGAACAGCTGAACAGCAGTCAGCGGCGTCTTGGGGCCAGCGCGCGGTCTAGTGGACGCTCGGGAGCGCGGGAGCCCTGTCTCGAGTCTTGACGTCCGCAGCGGAAGTGCCCTCGCTTACCGCAGGGAGTGTACTACCTCCCCCCTCTTTCACCTTCCGCGCACGTGCTGGCCACGCGATAATCGCACCATCGCTATTCCACCTGCGCGCGCATATAAACACCGTCATTTTTTTTTTTAATCTTCCCCTTGTATACGATGGACTATCGCCATTTGTAGCAGTACCTAGACGACGGTTGAAGGGAGGGGTGGTTTTAGTTAAAGAGGGGAAGGAGGGAGCTGGTCGACGACGCCTGTCGTCGCATCTGTAATGTCGGGACGACGTAACGACTTATCGTAGCTAGTGTTGGAGAGAGACAACAACACGAGGCGAATCGAACTGACGAGAAGTCTATCTGCTGTCGACTAGCCGCTCCAGTCCGTCATGGAATCTTTAGGTAAGTGCAATTCTTTGTCAGGCCGCATTCTACTACTATTAAATATAAAATGGTTATAAATAAGTGTTAAGTGTACATAAATGTCTCAAATAAAAATTAATAAAATTGTATTTATTATTGTTTGGTGACAGTTTTTACTTCATGCGTGTGTACATTACTTACGTCATCCGCCCATCAATATTTTTTGGCACGTCCTGTATAATTCTGGGTCAATAACGAGTACTTCACAGAGGAGTGACCCAATCATTTGCGGGTCTTCGATTAGGTAAATGGTGCCAATGAACAAATTACGTCAAATATATAGGCTTATGAATTCTTGCATATTTAGGCCTACCTATAATAGAGCGAATTTATCAGGCCTTTGGTTGTTAATCTGTTTTGAATAATTAGTGATGAAGACACTTGAAAATCGCGAAAAATTGTTGAGCCAACATAGCTTCCAAAACACTGTAGTATCAGAATTCATTTATGATTGGATGATGTATTTTTACTCGGCTTGGCTTTTGCAAATCAGTAATAAATGTTTCACATTGAAACCTAGGAATCAGGTCTACTTTTCCTGCGATAAAACATAGTTTCTAATGATCAAAGAACGAAACGCCGTAAGATAGGATTTGTTTTTCTTCTCAAATGTAATAACCTTAAATTTTGTGGCGCCTGTTTACAAAATATTAGCTTCTCGTTTGTAAATCATGGTAATAGTTTCACAAAATTATCAAATGGGGCAATATTCAAACCAAGTTACATTATACCGTAACTGTTTATCTCTTGCATGTTAAATGGAATGTTTTTGAAAATGCCTATCTAGAATGAGTTGGAGCAGTTTGTGGAAGTGAAATGTTAGTCTGTAAGGCAATGTATCGCAACACAGTTTTCCTAGTTTGTTTTACTAAGTATGGAGCTTAATTTCTAGCCACCAGATCTGTTTTTGCAGTCTCTTCTTGCTATAAGCAAACCGTCTTGATTTTACTAAATATAAATATTGTAAGTGGTTTTTGTTAAAGACACGGAAATTTCGTGAATTTAGGACAATTTAAAATTCAACATGTACAAATGAGTCTGTATTGGACCACAGTTTGTTAGGCACGGCCCGGGTCGCTTTCGACCAATAACGAACATGCAAGGGAAACAAGAACCGAATACCGAGATATCTACAACCAATGAACAACTAACTGAGGTAACTGAGGTTCAAGTACACACAATATTGTGGAGTCTAGCTTGCTGCCGAATGAATCCGCGAAATTTCCGGGTCTCTAATTTTTGTACACGTACGTGATTTGTGTCATTTTATTGAACAACAAATGTGGTCAAATTACTGCTTTCTTCTTTAATCCTCTCGTGTGTATTATTTTTTCCCACTCTTGGTGTAACATTACTTAATGTTTTTAATACACGTGGAGTGGATTATTTAAAAATTCAACAAAGAAATTGTCAAAACCTATGTATATCTCGTTAATAGAACACGGGGTAAATGTAAGTTGTGATCCGATGACTTTCTAGACCCTCTTTAAANCCACTCTTGGTGTAACATTACTTAATGTTTTTAATACACGTGGAGTGGATTATTTAAAAATTCAACAAAGAAATTGTCAAAACCTATGTATATCTCGTTAATAGAACACGGGGTAAATGTAAGTTGTGATCCGATGACTTTCTAGACCCTCTTTAAAAAAGGAAATGATGTGACAAACCTAGTGGGTGTGCATACAGAGCTTTACAAACCGAATATGACATAATTAAATGTTTTGAGTTAATAGCCTTGCTGCGAGAAAACAGTCCCGGGGATGACGCAATGACCAAGTTAGTATTTCAAAAGTAGAAATGATCGATGAAGATATGGAAGGGAAAACTGATTTAAATTCTGCAAACCTTTATCAGATTACCTGGTATAAAATCTCTTACATGGTATCGTGAGATCTCAAGGATCAGCTGGAATGTGTAGGTTAGAACAGCAAACAAAATCTTCCCACGCCCTTTCTGTCGGGAGACAAACTGNCAAGGATCAGCTGGAATGTGTAGGTTAGAACAGCAAACAAAATCTTCCCACGCCCTTTCTGTCGGGAGACAAACTGCATTGTTTTCTGGACCCTGAGAAAAATACGGGTTTGCTGTCACGCAGGAACATTTGACGGCGTATTTGTGCAAAGTATGTGTAAGTTGTTCACGCGGTAAACTGAGCACTTTTAAAAAATTTCTTAAGATCTACTTCTATGCTCGTTGTGTATTCTTCCGCCGTTTGTAAAATTAACTTTGCCATGGGCCTCATCAATGTATTCTTGCGTCGGTCAAGTGAAACTATGAAATTATTTGCATTGTTTCTATTATACAACGTTAAGACATGGGACTACTTTCCCCCGTCATCAAGAAAAAACAGAAAGCAAAATAAATCATCTCAGGAATCACAAATGTTCACCTAACACTTTTGATTTAACATATGGTTACCCGGCATTTGAAATTTAAAAATAAAGTCACGTTCTCATTGGCGCTTAACGCGCGGGGAACAAGGCCTGGATCGCGTGGCGTTTAAAGTCCACAAATGTACCATCTTCTAACTACATAATTTCCTCGCTAATCTTCTGTAAAATAAATTTGCATAATTGTATATGTAACACACAGAGGTGAAATGGTGGCCTGTATCGCCAACTACAGACACACGCACCAGCAAAATGGCCTCACCGACCAGAAATATGGTGGAGAGTCGTTCACCAATCAGCCCCTGGAGACTAACTTGCCAGACGCCATCCCTACCGATAAGGAATATTCTGTGGCAATCACACGCAATGATCGATTCCACAGCTTTGTGCGGGCAGTGAGCGATTAAAGGAAACGCCATGCCACTTCGTTTCTGTATACTTACCTTGTCTGTGGCGAGACTCAGTGAGTAAATGCCCAACGATCTTTCCCGTGGGCGACTGCGTGCTGCTGTTCTAGATTCATGTTACTATACACTGTCCACGGTAAAGTGAGCACTTTTAAGGCCCTCTCATCTGAAATAATATTCGATAAATATATTTCATTTTTGCCTTAGACGTTAATTTCCGAATGGGGCGGAATATTTACACTCTGTTTATGACTCACATGGCAATAAAAAAAAGTGTTGAAAAAATAAAAATTTGCGGGATGGAAAAAAATAACTAGGGCCTCAAAAGCTCTCACTTTACCGTAAACAGCCGAATACAAAGCTCATTGGATGTGATAATGAAACAGGTACAGTATCGATTTAGGCGCCCATTCTTCCCTGGCGCTCGAACTGCGTTGCAGTGTGTTTGAAATCCAGGTTTTTTTTACGGAACTATTTAACGAGCTTCCAATGTACTGATCTACGAAAAGAACACACGCTTCATACGATGCCTGTCGATTTCTTTCAATACACCATGCACATTAGAAACACCATTCTAGAGCACTGTAACGTAGTCAAAACGGTTTTTCTTTTCAGAGATACGCGTTATATAAATTCATAATTACTCGAGGGTCTTGCACTGAACTCTGCTACACACTTTCAACCAATGGAAAGATAGGGTCACAGTATCATAGGTACAGACAGCACGACGAGGACAAAGTCACAGAGTGGGAGCACCCGCAGGAAACCCAACCACTCCACGACACTGACGTTCTACTCCCTTTCCTTCCATACAACTCATTTGATCACAAATGAGTATTACCAAAATCTTTCAATCAGCAGAGTTTCAATTTCAGAGTATAAATAAATAACGCAATCGCAAAATATCGCCAAAAAAGTCAACCATCCCGTGATATAGATTGGAGTATCAAGTATTTAACCCCAAAATTTTGAGAAATGATCAACATGCAGTTGATTTTATTTCGTTTATATGTGGGCTTATTTATTTTCTTTTTTTTTCATATAAAATGCCAAATATAAAAGTACAAGCTTTAAAAGACTTTACATTGAAAATTTTTATAATGAATAAATTATATAAAGTCACAAAGTATAACAAACTTCATCCAAATGGTGCAACGTTTCAAAAATGTTCTGATTATAAAACACACTTATCTTTGAAATATTTTCCCTATAAATGTTTTATAATAAAGCCCCTATAAAACATGGCAGGATATGCTTTCTGCTAAATTAATCTTATCATGTTGAGGTCCCTATCCTTTCTGTCCTCCCAAGACGTAATAAAACCCCTTTTATAGTCCAAAAAAATACGTTGACCAGCGTTAGGAACATCCCAGATGGTTTTCAAGTGGTTCAATTCCAGTACATTCAAATCTTGATGACGTAATCGTAGCTACAGACGGTTGCTAGACACCCGCCATACACGTTGGAAAGATTATGGCATCGGCGGGGCGTGGGGGTAGGAGCATCCTCGAGCCTCGCTCCTTCATTCTTCGCTCGCCTGCCAAGCCGCGCACCCACGTCGGCTGCGACGTTCTCGCTGGCACTAGGTAAGCCCCAGCTCCCTCATCGATAATACCATATAAGACGTATAAATTGCTGTGTATAAAAATGAAATATGTTGTACGGTGTTTCAGCACCGTCACAACACTGCACGCCAGTTCAGAACCCTGCGCTTAGCGACGATAGAGCGCTTGATGCGCGTGGCAGTGTAGCCCTTATCGCTCCCTCGCTTCTCGGCCTCAAACGGACTAACCACCGTCAGGTAGGCGGTGCCCTTAAATACAGCACGCATTAAAACATTTCTTGTGTCAGAAACCATTTATTTGGATTAGAAAGTGTTCAGGATTCCGGCTGGGTAGGCCGCCGATCGGTGCGCAGAGCTTTCAGAAAATTTGTTCTTTTTTCAAAAACTGTTTCACGTGCGTAAAAAACAGTCCACCTAGCATTAATAAAAAGCTTTTCACGTCTGGCGACAAAAAGCAGTTTTTTTCTATTTCTGTTTCTAATTTATATATTTTTGCCGTGAAAAAGTCTGAAACGGGGTTCTTCGCAATCATTTTCAGGTACGAAAACACGCGTGCAGGATATTTAACCTTGTCGGGGGACGTGAAGCACACTTTTATTACGCCATTAAATGATTGGCTCACTAAAGAGAATCTCAAGATGCGAGTTTCCGACGTAAAGACTGCACGCCAGTTCAGTGCCTTGCTTTTAGAGGCGAAGAAGCTTGAGATAGTCTTATCTGGGTGGCCCGTAGCCATGCTGAGAATTTAGATCTCGGACACGCAAAATATGCCTCCAGCTAGGCAGCACCCTTAACAAGGAAACATTTAAAATATGAATTCAACAAAAAATGGGGAACCACAATTTAACCATTTGTTGTATAAATGCTGTACTTGGAGGTTGCAATATGATATTAGAATAATATTATACTTGGATTTTTATTACAGATAGGGGTGGCAGCCACCGCAAGGATGAAATTTCCGGCGATGCCCTTATCTCACCGTCTTTTGGAAGCCTGGCCTGAAATACGACCCTCAAATGGACCAGCGGCGAAATGCAAGGTTGGGTAAAAAGCCTGTGTTCCGAGAAAACTACCACGTTTGACGCACGCGAGGGCCTGACTAGGGTTGTTCGATATCATGAATTTGGTTTTCGTTATTAGATATCATGAATTTTTTTCGATAAATGAGACATATCAGAGGCAATGATAACTTACAGATCGTGTTTTTTCTATTATATCGATCAAGCCGGTAATATCGGTAACACCACAGCACCAACACATCATTAATTTGCTAAATGTTATACATTTCTATATTTTATGTTTATAGTCGATAATAATCGATATATTGAAACACGGACCATCCCTAGTCTGAACTGGGACCCGCTGGGAGTCAAACTGGGTTCGCCACGGCGACTCCTTGTGGAGTAGTAGACATTCGTGGACGACATGTTCCACAGGAACGAAATATATGAATAGAACTGTACAAAGCTATGATCATTTCCCGGTGCAATCAGTTTTTACCTTATGGTTAATGTGATTTGTGGACCTTTGTACATCTCTGATTTGTAAGTGGTTCATCCCACTGCCTCATAATCACCAAGCACGTAGTTCGTTGGCTGCGAGAATGAAGCAAATGTTAAATCAGTATAACAGTACCGACCAAAATATTAGTTCATTGCATGAGGGAAACGTGGCAGGTGATGCCGTTCACCGGTGGGTATTCTCGGGGTACTCCTGTTTCCCCCGCCGATTGCTCCTCCATATTCACCTCATTCACCTACGTTGGTGATTTCACGAGTCATGCAGGAGTAGGACGTCATGCTAGATGGACTCCTAAGTTAAGAGTGAGCAAAAATATATTTTGAATGTCTTCGGAAGTACACCTTGAAATAAACTGTTATACGCTGCCCACGGTAAAGTGAGCACATTTGAGGGCTTAGTTACATTTTCCTTCAGCCATTTTTTTATCCTTTAGCCACCTTTTCAAATCAATATTGCAATGTAAGTAATAAACACGGTGTGTTTATTCCACCGCACTCGGAAGTTAACGTCTAAGGCTACAATAAAATGTTTATTGACTGTTATTCCAAATGAAAGGACTTTCAAAAGTGTTCGATTTACCGTGAATAGCCTGTACAATGGTTTCTCTTTATGTCGGCATAAGTGCGCTAGCTAAATGTTATCCTCGATTTTACCATACAAGTGTAAAATCTTAAACCCGTTCACTCACCGTGTCCACGATGTTGGACACGTTGCAGATGAATAATATCTATGACAGTTATTGTACAGAGCAAGACACCAGTGACCATCACATTGAGTCTCTTCCTAATCTGATTTATGGATTTTTCTATAACTCTTTGACATTAATGTTTTGATACCAATGTCGTCGCTATTAATAGCCTGTTGTTCATTGGCTAAGAGAATGCTGAACATAAGTACAGCACATACCAAAAACATTACCTGATTGCAAAACCTGAACTAAGAAATTAATGTGTGCCCGAATGGGATAAAGTCATGGCAATGGCTCTGAAAGTATTTTCGTTTAATGTGGCAGAATATAGGCTGTTCCAGTGTCCACAGCGGTACATCTGAGTTTCCCTGCTAATGTTTCGCCACGCACACTATGCCAGAGCTACTCGAAGTTCTCGTCACGTGAATCGTGGGTGACTTGCTGAATGGCAAGTGCGTAACCTTGAATTTGGTAACACGCCGTACCGCCAAGGGCCTTGGAATAGTTCTGCGAAGAGAATGTGATTTCTAGGTTGAGATCCAGTGAAG
>NQII01011823.1:0-20611 GCA_002778355.1 Clitarchus hookeri
TATTTCCTGTACACACATTATTGATTGCTTTTACTATTGCCTTAATATTTGCTCTAAATTGTAAACCAAAACTAGAACAACTTTTGTGATCTCCAAATAAAAAAATTACGTTTATCTTAAGACATTAAGGTCTTCACCTCGCTAGGCCACTGGAAGATGAGCTAGAGAGTTTTTAATACCGAAATTATTTCGCTTGCGTAAAAGTAATCCACCTAAGCAGAGCATTTTAAAAGAAATTCCACACCTGACGACAAGTTTCATACCTATATTTCCATTTTGCATTATGTATTTCTTTAAAATTAAAACTGCTCAAACAGAATTTTTTTTCAACCATTTATAGGCACAAAAAACGGCAGTGCAGAATTTTCAAAATTTTCAAGAAACTTGCAGCATATGTTTTTCTCTATTGTAAGGGACCATAAAATGATAACGTCACTGCTGAGAATCTCAAGTGGTGGAGTTGTTGATGTAAAGACTGCAAGTAAGTTCAGTGCCTTGCCTATAAAGGCGACGTGGCGTGTGATGAGCGTACCTAGGTCGCCCTAACAATCCCGCGATTTTAGGGCTATGACATGCAATACAATTCCAGCCAAGTTAACCCTTAAATTATGAAAATATTTTTCATTCTTTGTTATCAACGTAACTACCTGTTTGTTATTCAGTCGTTCATGTTCAAATCGTGCATTGAAAGGAAACATTTTTTTTCAGAGGTTTTATTTCAAAGTTGCTCAAATGACGGTGAAAAATCTGTAACTGACGTCCACCAGTCTGTGTTGCGTAGTTGGTGATAATACCACGTCAAGATGCAAGGAGTTCTGGCTTCAAGTCTCTGATAAAACGTAGATAATGTGCGGTTTTTGGGTTTAATTTTTGAATAAGTTTAACCCAGTCTCCGTTTTGCTTGTTGGCAATAAAATGGGGATCATTATATTTGTCATTCGTATAAATAATTTTAAGAATTTTCTAGTTAGCACTGTTGTTTATTTCACCTCTTCCGCAGATGATAAATTTAAATTTAATGAGCTCGCAGTCGGTGATTTACGAATGAAGAGTAAATTATAACAAAAAAGTCATTCGGAATTAATCTTTGAGCTTTGTCTGTAAGATCTGCTTTTGAATTCAACTTGTTCTTCCCTATTGTAAGTCTATGTCTCTATGCATAATTTAATCCTCGCTTGTGGTTAAATCCTTTTGTTCTTCAATAGCTTCCAGTTGAATGTATAAAAAATTATATGTAAAAAGCTACTCGCCGCTTCTACCTGAATTATTTTCTTTACACATTTAATCGTGTCTTCTCCGTACAAAACGCCGAACACAATTTTCTGTAAAATAGGAACTAGTAATTCCGCACACGCAAGCCTTTCAGTTCCTCCCTTTTCAACATCTATGCAATTCTGACCCGGGAATGTCGTCGCCTTGTTTCACGAGACACAAAAGGATGCTATTTCGTAATTGCTCAAAGGAATATGCAGGGACGTGACGGGGATGGAAGACGACCCAGCTTCCCTGTAGTGCCAGGTTGCATGGTGCTGTTTTCAAAGGACCCGCTGGTAACCTTCGCCGGAATCATGTTTAGAGTAAAGCAATTTACAAGCACGGATCTAACGAAGCTAGGTTGAAAAGATTATGCAAGCGACGTACGGAATTTCGCGCGTTGAGCTCTCTCCGGTCTATGCCTTTGGAGAGAGGGGGAAAAAACCGAAATTCGTGAACCAGCTAAGGAAATCTCTCCGCCTGAAATTTCAATTCAACATTTTACGTTTATTATAAGATAATAATTTTAAGTTAATATTGTAAATAATTCGTGTTTCACAACGGTACAACATTGAAGTTATTTATGAACTGTTCCTACTGTCGAATTTAGAGGCAGCAGCAAAATAAGGTCTCGAAGATTGCGGTGGGAGCTTTTGGAAGTGAATTTGGAGAAACGAGCTAGTGATTTACATTACGTTATATCGATTATTCTGTGTTATGTTTTGTTCATACAGTATGGATGTGTATAATGAAATTTCAATCGGCTGTGAAATGTATGACACTTTTTTTCCCCCATCAGTGAAAGACTTTAGAGCACAATATTCTACTAATTTGCGTTTTGCAGATTCTATGCACAAGTTGCAGTTAGTTTGATAAACAGCTGTGAATATCATTGAAGACTTCCAATATTATGGCCATCCCACGAACCTACTCTGATGTAAAATTACTTAGTTTATCGGTGGAAATAGAAGTATTTATTATTTGGCGTATTTAAAAATGTTCAAAATATTGCTTACTCAGTCTCGGCATTTCTGAAGCAGCTCACAAAATGAAATAATAATTTTGGATGCCGAAACTTCTGAATTACCATATTTTATTCACTCTTAATCAAATAGCATTAATGCAAAAACAGTATGACATAAGTTATTTCAGCCATATAAGAAAAATTACGCTCGCAAAAATTTATATATTGGTAATTATGATGTCACCGTAAGTTAATAATTTCCATTTTTTTTTGTAATTTTACGTGTAAATTATAATCTTAAATCGATAAGAAGACGTTATCTCAAAATAACAAATTAAATATTTCCGTTTATAACGAACGTTGTATGCTCCTAACTAGCTTTATGTTACGTAAGATCTGAGCTGCAAAAAAAAAAACCACAAAAGCATTTATGTAGAAATAAAATAAAACTTCAAAAATATGTTGCTACAAATAATACGGACAGATAAAATAAAACTAAATTCCTTCCAAAGTTATCGTGGTGCTTATTAGTACGGCCAATACATATATATTTACACAAAATTTAATTGGCTTTATTGACGAATTGCATTTACAAATGTTTTTGGGCCATCAAGTTTTGTGTTCGAATCTTGGGTAATCAGTCAAACTCTGTGCCGCATTAAGAGTAAGTTCCAGTGATTTGCGTTAGTTAGTTATCTTACGATAAATATTGGAACATAAAGTTGGAGAGGTAAAAAGATAAAATATAAATAACTCGTATGAGTGCAGCATTAACTTACGATTTACGGATAATCCTCAGTGTATTTCGGCGGCGCTTTCCAAACACGTTTTCTTTATGTAGCATGAGGACGGATACCCATCGTATCGGTAAAGTTTGTAAGATGTAAACCTTGTCTCAAGACGATCACTCATAAGACAAACATTAAGTAAAAAGAAAGGCCAATAATTTAAGCAATCTGAAGCATTTTTTTTTTCCGTATATCTTTCTTACAGAAGTATTAAACTAGTTAGAACTATTTCTTTAAGAGTGTTCGTGGCGTCATATGAAGAAAAAATTAGTGTTATAATTGTTTAAATTTGTAATGTTCAAGAGATACTTATACTAGGCATATAAAGAGCAGAAATTAATGCTTGAAATTTTGAATATTTGTCTTTTTAGTTCATCTCAGACGTATTACAAATTAAATGTACAGCTAAAGAATATCTGCTAATAACTTACATTGCCAGAATTGAATATATTTTCCAAGCGAGTGTAAAAAAGTTATTTATTACGTTTCTATCAGGACTGTGAAACGAACATTATATGCACATTTCCGTTTGAAATATATTGACATATATCTGCGCAGTTGATAACCCGATGAAAAATGTCTCGCAATCGAATAAAACCAGCTTTCCAGTCCCAGGTGTTGTCACAGTTGCAACGCAACTTGTTACTTGGAGCAAATCCTGATAAATTTGACATTTTGATTTTCAATAGGGTCAGAACTTTTGCTGAGAGAAGCCACTTCATTAACGTGCCTACATCTACAATTAGTATTTTTAAAAAGACTGTCACAAACTAGTTTTCTGTAAAGGGATTTCCTATTATGTATTCACTTTTTAAATACCTTTTAAATTTTTTAAACGAAACAACCTTTTGAGTAGTTAAACATATACACAAAGCAAACTATTAACGTCGATATAAATAGTATTCCGTGTTTTAATACATTATTTAAATTAAGTTAACATTTGCTAAAATGCTTATAATTGCATATACTTAATATTTGTTTTAATATTTATTCATCGATACGGGTAGGAAGTATCTTTTATTCCAACAAATTCCATATTTATTACGAAATTGATACAATATCTCACGCGTTATTCTGCATTTCAACTAAAGTTCTTAGTCGCATAATCTAATGAGATGGGTATTCTATACCGTGTAGTTAGACTTTAGACTTTTTCTTCTCTAAACCAGTTTCTTTCATGCCACACGCATTACGGCAATTGTTACAAGTTACGAAGCGAGTGATATTTGATTGAGAAATTTGTGTAGTTTTTGGATATTCAGAAATTCAATTCGTCTTCAAATATTCTGTAATGGCTTTTAAAAATCACATTCGAATAGACATGTCAGTATTTCTGGAAATTTTTTATTTTCAATTTATATTTTTTCTTATTATAATTTATAACAATGAGAAAAATCCATTACAGAAAATTTATGAACAACTTTCACGAAGTTAGAATGTCACTCAATGTCTATCATAACACTACGCCAGTCGTTAAAACGGATTCAAAAATTATATATGCTGTTCCAGGATAAGTGAACACTTTTCAAATCCGCCATTGAAAAAAAATTACTATCTACAACTACATATACAGATGTCCCATTTATTTTGACCACTTACAATAACATCGTACCGGGTCTCCTAATGAAAAAGTGTTTCATAGACGAATTGTATAACTGGGAGGGGGATGTAATACTTCTGGTGAGTCCACCTTATAGCATTATTTAATAGTGAGATACGAGTACAATCGTAAGTTTTTTTAATGGCCCCATGTATCAATTGGTCAAAAGTTCAATGAAGTTCGTCAATACCTATTTAAACATGTAGAACCTGTATAAGTTCATAACATGAACATTAAATACGACACAGAAAGTTAGATTTCTAATGTGGGTATGTAGTGATATCAATATGGGTACTGTGAGGGGTAGAACATTCAAATTAGATCTTCAAAGTGGTGATCATTGGCAGTGATACACAAGTTCAGTCGCTGGATGAATGACAACACTGATTCCTCCAGTGTTGCCTACTGAAGAGTATTACAAGCACGCACAATACGTTCCTGCATGTTCTCTGGAGTTGTTGGAATATCTCGATAGCGCCTTTGAGGTACCCCAAATAAATAAGCCCAGGAGGTTAAGGTCAGGAGACTGAGTAGGCCACTGAACAAGTCCTCCACGACCAATCCACCTACCAGGATATTTTCGGTCTGGAACACGACGTGCATACATGGAATTATGTGCTGGTCATCCATCGTGATGGTACCACATTATCATTCTGTCCCTTAGAGGCATATTCTCCAGAAACCACGAAGAATTGATTGTATGAAAGTGGCATACTCCCTGCCGTTTCGGTTACCATTCAGGAAATAAAGCCCTATAACCTTATTGCCAACCATCCCACACCAGACGTTAACTCTGCATTGACGCTGATGGTCCACCTGTCGATGCCATCATGGGTTCTCGATGGCCTAATAACGCATGGGCCTGAGTTGGAGAACAACGATTCATCGGTAAAATGAACATACGAAAAGAAGGTCGGGTTGGCGATAATATGATGCTGTGCCCATTGACAGAACTTAACATGATTCTGGAAATCATTCCCGTGGAATTCTTGGTGTCGGTGTACAAGATATGGATGGAACGTATGACGCTTAAGAATGCGCACTCATTTTCGGAATGCCAATTTCGGCTTCAAGTTGACGTGGGCTGACGTGTGGAGTAGCTGGTACAGCAGCGAGAACAGCAACCTCAGCAGCTTCATCTGTGCGAGTTCTACGACGATTGCGTTGCTGTGGGTTCAAATTGTCCGTTTCACAAAGTTTCACAACGAGGCGGGAAAACATCCGTCTGGACGGTGGGGTCATGTCAGGGTATCGCTCTCTGTATAGTTGCTCCACTTGACTAGCATTACGCCGACCTTCAACAGAATGAACGACGAGTGAGGAAACAAAGCTATTGACAATGGTAATAACAGAACTGTGTGTGTGTTTCAGTACAACTCACTTGAACGTTATACACTGTAGTGTAAAATAATACGAACAAATTCTTCTGCTAACTTACATACTCCATAGACGAGCAAAATGTCTACCTTCTCGTTGTTGGAGTACATTTCCGTTACATCTCTCACCTTGCAGTGCACTGTGTTCGACTGCACAGGGATGATTGATTGAGTAGTCGTCACGTTCTTTGTTCCTTTATTTTCCCCTCCAAGGGCAACCTCTGTTGAATGGGATACGCAACCCCGGGTACCTGCACTGTTTACGTCACCTATACATCAAATGCAGAGCCTCAACCTCATTCTGTACGGTTCCATGCAGCCAACCGTGCCGCAAGGCATCACATAACGAGTCTTCATGGACCCTCATGAGTCCCGATGTGTGTGGCGGTTTTTGACGATCTGTTTATATACTGGTACACCGCGATAATTTTCGAATAGGCCTTGACAAGTTTCATTGAACTTTTCACGAATAGATTTGTGGTGCCATTTCTAAAAACTAATGTTAGTACTGGAATCTCACTTATAAATAATGATATAAATCTGACTCCGCAGCAGCATTATTTACCTCTTCCAGTTATATAAGTTTTGTATGAAACACTTTTTCATTTGGAACCCCGGTCGGAGTTATTGTTTGTGGTCAAGATAAATGAGACGTCTCTATGCCAACGTATACGCCGGCAGTCAGGCTGCCAATTAATTCGGCTGTAAGTTTAGTAAAAAATAGTTCTAATATTTTACGTCGTATTGCGAGTGTAATGAATACGAATAAAAATTGTCATATTTAGTTTCCTAAAAATTTTCGCCGTTTTCACTTGAATGACGGGTGAATAAAGTAATACGGCTAATGGCAACGTAAATGTTAGGTATAGCGGAAGGATACAAAATTGAGAGAAAATAGATCTCAATAGGGCTATCGAAAGGGTTCAAATAACCACGAACAGTTTATACAAATAAAGCTATTACTGTGTTGGATATTGATTCAACGACCTCTTATCGTTTACGTGTGATATACCTTCCGTTGAACAGGCATTCCTTCAGTTGTTGGTTGAACCGCTGACAAACCTATGACGTTGCCTGGTGGGGAGGATCCTGCCCGACAACACGAATAATCGATTCCAGTCGGAACGAGCACGTTTCGCAGCCTGGTCCGGGGGAAATTATGAGCCGACAATAATTGACGTGAGATATGTATTTTTGTCCCCGAGGGGAAATTGTGGGCCGCTGCGCGAATACTAATAACGCGTTGCGGGAGGGTTTTTGGTTCGGCTGATTTCACCCCACTCGTCCCTTGCCAACCCTCCTCCGCCATCCCCTCTTTCACCACCCACGTGACCCACCATTCGGCCCGAAGCCGAGGCCGCAGCTCGCCTGGACTAAGTGTTAATTAACCCAGTGCTGTGCCGGGGTGCTGCGTGCGGGAGACAAGTAAATGAGATTCACAGACGCAGTGGTTTTGCAGACGATCGGCATCCTCAATCCGCTACTTTTTTTTTTTACCCTCTCGCTGCACTTGGTTGAGATAACCACAGGTAATTATTGTAGTTATCGGCCGCCTACATTGTAAAAGCGCTTTCACTTGTTATGCGAAGCGTTTGCTTGAGTATTAATCAAATGGCAAGCTAACTTAAAAATACGAAAAAAAAAAAAAAAATTGATTTTATAACTTTGGGATTTCCACAACAACCTTATATACGTTTATATATGACTAAAAAATTATTTATATTTGTTTATTATTCCAACACTTTATATACTGACAAACCAAACCAGCCGATGAAAGGCCGGAACAAATTATTGCGTGTATTGGGATTTGGAATGGTACATACTGAATTGTATCCGAAATACAAATGCTAAAAATTACCCGTACGTAGAATCGGCTAAAATCAAAACCACAGTAACCAGAAAGCAAGTGAGGTATGCTACTGCATGACAAACCATCTTGAGACTATTATCTGAAATACTGAAAATGAAAAAAAAAATGTAATTGAGCACTGTTTTAAGATACAATGCAAAGTCGCAACCTAGCAACATATATATCTATCTATATAAAACGATATATTGATATATCGATACTTATCGATATATCCATACTTATAAGTACGTCAATGCTTGATATATCGATACTACAATATATATATGTCGATAACTATCGACAAACGAACATGTCACATACAAATCTGTGTATGTAACATTACGCGAAAATGAAGCGGCAAATTATACCCGCCAGAATTTCGAAATCCGCTTGATGTTCCAGGATTGCCTCCACATATATTAAAATTGAAAATAGGAGTACCAGTAATTTTACTTCGTAGCATCAATAGACCAAAACTTTGCAACGGCACACGCCCTGCCATCAGAAATTCCCTTTCACTTAAAAAGAACACAGTTTCCAGTCAGATTGGCATTTGCAATGACAATAAATAAAACTCAAGGGCAGTCATTGCAAATGTGCGGAATAGATTTAGAAACAGAATGTTTTTCGCACGGCCAATTGTATATGTCGTGTTCTAGAGAAGTAAAACCACACAACTTATTCATACGCGCGGAAGATTGTAAAACTAAAACATTCTAGCAAATAAGTACTTCAATATGAAAGATTTAGAAAATACGTATACTTCTTTCAATTAATTTCACAGAAATGGATAGAACCAAAATCTTTTATACCACAGCAACGCGTGGCCGGGTTAGCTAGTTGTTTATGAAATAAAATATATAACCTATTCACCACATAACTATTTAAATTTTTTTAAATATATTTTTACGTAAACGTTTGTATGAAAAGAACCCACCCGAAGACAGAACAGCTGAATTTTTTTCCCCGCAATTATGAGCTCTTTAGGTGAGTTAACTTCCTACTTCGAACAGATAATAATATTGTTGGACGCTCTTATGTAAATACACAAATTATTATAATTTTATGGAATATGAGAGCCATAGTTATGAGTGTCACTCTTCTTACCTAAAAACTACTAATCTCCGAACGTTTCTTCGTGTATTTAAGTTCAATAATATTCGTTTGTGTCTCAGGGTTATGAAGAAACTCGTGAAATTTAAAAAATTGTTAATAAATATATTTAAAAAATTATTACATTTTTTGATATGTGTTAGGAAGCAGAGCATATTCATTTATTTATATTTAACTATTGGGAGGCTTCCTATTTGTGAGAAACAACGTACTTAGAATAATAAATACGATATTTTTTCTACGTTGCAGGTAAAACACACGTTACTTGGAAACAGCTTTACAATTTGCTGTCAAGCTAATACATGTTGATATTTTATAAGAAAAATAGCATCACATTTGCATTAAAGTGTCACTTCTAATAAATTGGCTATAAGGATTTTAAATTCCAAATATGTCCGATATGGTCATTGAAGACGATTCTACAAACGGGACTAAAAATATGTACACTAATAAAGCAAATGTTACTGGCACGATAACTCAATGCATATTGTTAGACGACTGATGCGAATTTCCTTGATCGAGTACAGCTCTAAGTACACAACTGCTGAACTTGAAATTACAGTACATGGTTTCAACTCATGCATATTACTATAGCTAACCCCTAACATCCATCGCTTCTCGTACAATGCCTATCGTAGCATTGTGAAGGCATTCCGGTATCCTGCATACAGTTTAAAGGCTATTCACAGTAAACTGAGCACTTTTGAAAGCCCCAGCTTAAGATCAACTTTTTTGCTTATTGTGTATTCTTACTCTATGTAAAATTAACATTGGCATGGGACTGCTCAATTTAATTCATGCGTCGGTCTAGTAAAAATGTGAAATTATTATAAAAGTAAACATTTTTCAGATCTGCTCATTCTTTCACTTATATGCGTTTAAAAAACACAAGTAAAAATAAATAATTTCAGTTTTCACTAATGTTTACCTAAAGATTTAAATTTAATGGTAAGACATGGAACTATTTTCTCTCTTTCGTTACCTCTTTACTGGGTGCCTGAAAGTAAGTTTAACCGTTAAAATACGCGTAGGTAGGGGTGGTGACGTTTTTAAAAAGGTTGATTTCAAAAGTTCCCAGATAATCAGTCAGACCTGCCACATGTGTGTTCTTAATAGTATACATTATATTATGAGTTGATTTTGCTCCGTCATGTGAAAGTGGCAATAAATTATCAGGGGGGAAATCTCTCTAAATCTAAATGCTCTGACGGATCCCTGGGATAGAAGGCCTGGGGCTAATAGACCCATTTGTGCTCCCGCCCCCTCCCAAACCCCAGGCTGTTAATGCGGGCGGGTTTTCCAGTCATACATAGGGGCGAGTTTAAACTTTCTACAGCACAGATAATCAGGGAATGACCACGCCGGCATCATCATGGCTAGCTCCTGCGTGTACACTCGTTCAGTGTCGTAGCCGCGGACGATGCACTCGCGACAAAGCAGCCGATGCGCGGGAAAGGCATCGTGCAGAGTATCGCGCGAAACGGACCGGGAGGCGTGTCAAATTGCACACGCGCGCGTGTCGCTCCCTCCCCGTCCAGAGCCAACCATGACAGATGGCAGTGCTGCCANTGACGTTACCCCTTCACCGTAGCCACCAACCCCTAACACATATGTCCAACCCCTCGACTCTTCACACAGTTCTGCAGCTTGCTTTCCCTTCAGCGCTAATACGTTCTCGCGTCAGGGCAGAGCGGCTCCCGGACATGACTGCGCGCGATAGGGTTGGCAAACTTGTTTTAAGTGGCATTGTTAATTCCTTGGCTCATTTGTCCTGTCAGCCCGACATGAATCCTGTACAATCGGCGCTGCGAAACCTTATATTCATTTAGAGGGGGAAAAATGCAACGGTGAGCGAAATGCCAACTTGAGCTGTGCAATTGGACCAGTTCATTGTTTCCGCGTTCATGATCGTGCTGAAAAGCAGCAGAGCATTATTAAAGCTGCTAGTGACCAAAAAATACATCATTAGCCTACTACTCGATGAAAAGATAGGTTTATGAGATCACTTTCCTGTCTGCGTGTGTGTTTGTGTGTGGACTTGTGCGTGTTCCCTCTCCCCTCAAAAACTTTTGAGCACGTAAACAGAATATCATTAAACTCAGTAAACATATAGCACTTAGTAAGAACATCTGACTTTTATAGTTTTCAAACTCTTCGGGTGCTTATTTTCAAAATGGCGGCCATTTAAAAATTAATGTTTTATGTCATACCTCGGGAACCAGTTACACGATTAAAACCAAAACTTTTATGAGAGTGCATCATGTAAGGATTTAATTTAAAGACGTATATGGCTGTTCTGCCATTTTGTAAAATAGCCCTACATTAATAAATTAAGCTGTTACATGATATCTTGGAAATAACTCAACCAATGTTGGCCAAATATGGCATGTAAGTAATAGTATGGTAAGACATGTAAACCTGTGCTATTTAAATAGATGAAAAACGTATTTTGAAAATGGCGGTCATACAAATCTTATGTCTAAATTTTCTATGCCTGCCACGCTGTCAGAGCAAATTCGTTTAATCCCAATTTTGGTATTCTAAATTAATTTATATTTATCGCTGATATTTAGTAGGTGTATGTTGGTTAACCTAAATTTTTTCCTGCGAAGTTCTATTTTATGTTTTGTTACACTTGATAAATAATTTTGGCGGGTTATTGACGTATGTTATTGAGGTTCTAGTAATAAGTGGCGTGGACGCAAATTAAAATTTTGATATGTGCTTTGTAGCTTGAAGCCATTTTTAATTCTAAAATTATCTGTAGTCTGAAATCTTGTTTTCAATTTGTTTTGTCGTACAGTACTGCATAGGGCTCAACACACGAAATTTAAGCTAAATCGTACTCAAGTACATGCATGATTGCACCACGTGCACAAATATTCACTTAAGGGTGAACAGGATATTTTACTATGTAGTCCATTTGCCACACTCTTTCCTCTCACGATGCTTAGAATGCAGAGAAATAAAACAGAATATTTTCAATCCTCCTTCCGTCGTTACGCCGAGAAGCCGCACATTCCAGGCCGTTGGGCTGTGCTGTAGCAGACGCCGTAGGTAAACATGTGTTCGATTTTGTACGGGTATTTATTACGCCAATGATCTCATATCACGACAAATGATGAAATGAATTCATATCCACTGTTGACAACAGTAGTATTATTATGGGGATTCTGGGTCAAATTTATTTTAAATGAGAACTGTGTGTCTGTGGCTGTGGCTGGCGGTCTTCGGTTCGACTTGGAAGGGCGCTCGGCAATCTTCGGCTCGGGATTGCCGACCATACCCGAAGGTGATCATCAGTTATGGCCACTAATCCTTCAAGCATATATGTCTGTTTCTGAGAGGCAGTGGCCTAATGTGTTTTATAGGCATAGGTAATGTTAAATCGTTAATATTTTGTTTTTACTCATGTTTTATTTTAATTCATGATAAGTCTTATGTATTAAATGTTGCTTCATATCAAGCTTGTTTAGTTTCTCAATTACATTCCTCACAGTTATTCCACAGTTTTATTCCTCAATCTATGGTACACTTGCTATTGTTTTCATAATTTCGTGCTAAAGTGCGCCGATAACTCGTGTTTTCAGCATTGTCTGCTAAAGTGATTTTATGGGTAAAATGTTTAATGACGACACCACGTTGCTCGCTCGTGATTGGCTGTTGGTCACGTGAAAATCGGGCTCGTTATGTGTATAAGGTTAGCAGATTCACGCTATGCCTCAGTTCTTCGTCTGATATTACAGGTGATATATCTTATCTTCTCTCACCTGACCTTCTTAGCATTGAGTTTGGTAAAAAATTTTTATACAGGATGATTCTAAAATCATGGGACAAACATTGAGGGGTGTTAGAGCTCACTGAAACAAACAATTATTGTATAGGAATATATGGGCGGGAGTGACGCGTTGAGGCACAAACACAAAAATAACACATGAAATGCAACACATTGTTTATTTTCAACTTCGCCGCTAAATGCCTTTTTACAGCAATGTTTATAATAATTGCTTAAAATTGCTATCACCGACAGTAATGCTAGCTTGTTAGCGTCGGTGAAGTGATTGGCGAACAGATTCAAATACGCTGGGTATTTCACGCACGCCACCATCGTCAGCCAATCACGCCATATGTAGAGGTCGCCAAGCATGCGAGACTGTTGGTGGGTGCATTTCCAGCAACTGTTTTAACATTTTCTGTACGGAATCACTCGTTAGGTATGCTCCTAATGAACATTTAATTTTTCCGTTAATGTGTTATGTTTTTTGTGTTTGTGCCTCAACGCGTCACTTCCGCCCATGTATTCCTATATAATAGTTGTTTGTTTTAGTGAGCTCTACCACCCCTCAATGTTTGTCCCATGATTTTAGAATGATACTGTATATATTTTTTTAACTTTGACTCTTTCATTAAATTGTGCAGGTTATTATCGAACTTACTCGCAATTATGCATGTATTTCATAACAAATGGTTCGAAAACTTATAGCTTTAAATGGTTATAAATATTAATTCTGTATGTTATATTTGCCTCACAGAGATCAAAATGAAGCGTGCATTTAATGGTGGGTCTGCGGCCGGCATCCTGACTTCGTCTTCGGCTGTACCATCGCTGGATCCAGCTGTGCCGCCTATGTTGCCATCGATTACATTCGCAGTACCAGCGACAGCGTATTCAACTACATCGTTGCCATCTACTGGACCAATACTTCGTAACCCATGTCACTTATGCAATAAAACCTATTCAAACATGATGCTCAATGACAGGAAAAGTATGGCTGCGTGAAGAATTCAGATATAGTAGCACACAAGTGCGCAGATTGTGGAGTATCCTTTGAAAGATGCGATAGCTTGCAGAGACATGAGAAAAATATCCTTAAATATCCATAGATTTAGGACATGGCGGACGATGTAATGGTGAGAACGTTTGCTCTTTTGTTGCGGTATGTGAAACGTGTACATAATGAATGTGTTTGTATCGAATTGGAAGAAGATATTTTTTATAACAAGACATGGTTTATGGTCATCGTTTACAAGTTATGTAGGAAACATCCTCAAAGAAATAGCTATGTTATTTCGTGTTGTCTGGATAAGGCTTTCAGCGAATAGAATTGCCAGAGAAAAGATAGTAAAAAGTTATTAGTGGTATATTTTAACGTTTTTATTTGTAAAGAAAATTTCCGTTTTTAACGTACTTTTCGNATAGTAAAAAGTTATTAGTGGTATATTTTAACGTTTTTATTTGTAAAGAAAATTTCCGTTTTTAACGTACTTTTCGAAAGAAAAAAAGAAGGTCTTATGAGATAACTTTCCTGTCTGCGTGTATGTGTGCCTCTATGTGTTATGTGTGTGTCCCCCTCTTTCAATTGTTGAACGCTTAAACCGAATTTCACCAGACTTGGTACACATATAAAACTTAATAAGGAAGCCTGACTTTTATAGTTTTTGGCCACCTAAGGCATTTAGTTTTAAAATGGCGGCTATTTTAATATCTTGGGTAATATATCATATTTCGGGAACCATCCAGATTATTTAAACCAAATTTTGTACGCTGGCAGACCATTGTGTAAGCATTAAATTTTGATATGCATATTGTTGTTAGTCCGCCATGTTGGAAAATAGCACCAATTTTTCAAAAAAATGATTTTTTACATTATATTTTGAAAACTATTCATTTAAATCTCACCTAATTTGGCATGTAAGTAATACTATGGAAAGCCATGTAAGCGTAAGTTATTGAACATGATTAGTGACTTATTTTCAAAATGGCTGCCATACAAATGTTTTAAGTTTACTTAGTATATCTGCCATACCATGTAACAAATTTCGACCAAATATTGTATGCTGAAAGTATATATTACAATCATTATATAAAACAACAAATTACAACTTTTGTAGGCCATTTTGGAAGATGGCGCCATACGAATAAATAACGCTATTATACTATAACTCAGTAAATAATTAACCGATTCTTACCAAATTTGGCAAACAAGAAGTGGTGATGCAGATGATGTTAAGTGATATGTTTTAAGCACGTCAGACATTTATTTTCAAAATTGCGGCCATATAGCCATTTTATCTTAGAATGTAAAAAGTTACAACATTACTTTGTACGCTGCCAGTACACATTACAACTATCAACTGTATATACATTAATCATCTTTTGTCCGCCATTTTGAAAGATAACGCAACGCGAATAAAATAAAGTTTTTGTGTCATTTCTCGGAAAAAATTTACCAAATCCTATCCAACAAGAAGTACTGAGGCAGATGATGTCAAGTGGTATGTTTTATGCATATCAGACACTTACTTTCATAATGGTGGCCATATAGCAATTTTTACTAAGTATGCTTTATCGTCGAAACCAAGCAATTGATTTCAACTAAACTTTTTATGCTGGCAGTAGATATTACAGCTATAAACTGTAAGTACATAGAAAATATTTTGTCCACCATNCAACTAAACTTTTTATGCTGGCAGTAGATATTACAGCTATAAACTGTAAGTACATAGAAAATATTTTGTCCACCATTTCGTAAGATAGTGCCATGGGAGTAAATCAAATTCTTTTGCCATATATCGGGAGATAATTGGCAGATTCCTTCCAAATTTTGCAAACAAATAGTACTGCAGCAGGTGTTGTAAACTAGTATGTTTTATTAGGACAGGCACGTAGTTTCGTAATGGTGGTATGTAAAATTACTTTAGCTCAGCATATTTTATTAACGANCAACTAAACTTTTTATGCTGGCAGTAGATATTACAGCTATAAACTGTAAGTACATAGAAAATATTTTGTCCACCAATTCGTAAGATAGTGCCATGGGAGTAAATCAAATTCTTTTGCCATATATCGGGAGATAATTGGCAGATTCCTTCCAAATTTTGCAAACAAATAGTACTGCAGCAGGTGTTGTAAACTAGTACGTTTTATTAGGACAGGCACGTAGTTTCGTAATGGTGGTATGTAAAATTACTTTAGCTCAGCATATTTTATTAACGAAACAAATTCCAATTAAAGTTTTTATACTGGCAGTATCTATTACATCAATTAAATTTGTCTATGCAGAGCCTCATTTCTCTGCCATTTTGTAAGACAGCTCTACAAATAAAAAATAATGATTTTATCTCGTATCTTGGGAAAAAATCAACCCATTTTACAAAATTTGGCGAAGATGTGAAACTGTGGTAGACCATAATAATAAATGTTTTTTTGTGTAGGGCACATTTTTTTTCAAAAAGCGGCTATAAAATCGTTTTATTTTTGTGTGCGCTATCTACGAAGCTATGTTTTGTATTTTAGTAAAATTTTGTATAATTAGCAATATACAATCATATAAATTGCTATTACATTACATATTGTCCTCCATTTACGTAGAGCACTACATGAAAATGATAAGAGTTTTTATGCAATATCTCGAGGACCAATCAACCGAATCCTACCAATTGTTACACTTGAACTTTTCAAATAAATTTCTACCAAATTGTGCATACCATAAATGCTACAGAAGACCATATTAACTTTCATGATTTAAATTGATTACGTATTGATGTTCAAAACAGCAGGTTCATAAATCATTTAGGTAAATTTGATACATAAATCAAACAATTCAATCAAATTACACCAAAATTTGTATGTAGACAGTACACATTAGAAACATCGTACATACAGCCTCTTTTTCTGGCAATTTCGTACAGTAATATATAAAATAAGAAATTTATTTTTTTATATCATATCTCAGGGACAAAAAAATTGATTTCCTTTAAAATCTTCCCACAAGTAGCGCTAAGGTAGGCAATAATGTAAACATATATGTTTTATGTGGCTAAGTCCCTCATTTTCAAAATAAACGCCTAGTAAACAATTTAGGTTAGTAAATCGTATCATTCTTAACATTAGAATGATTAAATCCAAAGCTGATGCTCTGAATCCGACCTCCATAATGCAGTGCATTGCACGCTAGTTTATAGTACGAGGTTTCCTTGGTTCAAGTCCTGGGTAAGGCATTTATGTTTTTGTAATAGTCTCACTACTGTTGCATAAATGTCTGGTTTCATTTCTAAAGTTGTTGCTTTCAAAGAGAAGTCAAGACCTTCCTACCAACTCATCTTTAAGATATTACTTAAAAATTAATTGCACCCGTGTTGGGGAAAGTAGACTCCTTTTGTTATATCATTAACTTCTTGTTTTCTTTATACATTAAAAATAATACTTTTAAACCACATTATGCGCTTCATGAATTTCGATTTCACCTAGATAAAATCAGTTTCTTGTCTTGTGTGATCAGTGGAACCAAATGATGAGAACATTCACAATCAATAACAACATCTGCATAACATGTTTATAAAATTGTTGTTCGGTCCTAATGAAAACGTGGTTAAGCATATTATGTTCGAATGTCATAGCAAGTCACTTGGCTCACCGCACGATGACGGCAAGTATATGTCCATTTCGGCTTTTTCTTGTAGTCAATTCTGCAGTCTTCACACGCACTATGATTACAATATGTATGGCGCTGCCCACCCCACAGACATCATATAATTCTGACCACACGAACTAAGTTATATCTTAAAGTTCCCATGGTCAGTGTAGAGATGTGTAATGTAGTGGTTCAGATTAATTCAATTCAGCTTAATTTTGGCATTGATATTTGCCATTAGGTCGTAAGTTACTCTTGCTTTTTCGGAAGATGCCCTTTCCTCTTGCAACTTCATTAGTGCTTTATCTAAAACTTCCTGTTTCTTCTATTTTGTCAGTTTTCCAGCTCACTCCTCCCCACTGTGCTGCCTCAGTACTACACCAGTAAATCAGCAGGTAACACACCAGTTAAGATCAGGAGCAACTCATTAGGTACTTTTCTGTGCTGCCCTCCTAGTACAGTTCAGTTTTCTCTTATTCTACACAAGCCTAGCTCTTTTATATCATATAATGGTTCCATATGGAATAATGCCTTAAAACACTACTCTGTAGATAATCCACAATGTTATGTAATTGACACCTCAGCTTGTGCTAATAATTCTTTTCATTTTATGGAAGACCACCACTGCCTTCCTTCAGACATATTCAATGTGTTTAAGGAATCTCATCTTATCAACCATGATAAACTCTCAGGTACTAAAACAAGTGCACATATTCTACTGGGTTCCTGTAAAAATGCATGGTTCGCAATCTCTGTAGTTTACCTTATGGCAACATTGTCTTGGTCTTTTTAATTTAGTACTTTAGTTTCAACTCCTCACACCATTAATTGATGTTCTCCATAATATATGGGCCCACGGTGGCTGAGTGGTTAGCCTGCTCGCCTCCCACCAAGGCGAACTGGGTCACTCCCGAATTTTCACATGTGGGAATAGATGCTGCCAATCGGCGGGTTTTCTCGTGGTTCTCCGGTTCCCCCGCCCCTTCATTCCGGTGCTGCTCCATACTCATCTCAGTCACCCTCATCGGCTCTGAATACCTCGCTATTAAGAGCTGCCCAAATCTAATCACTCTTCACTCACTCCATTATATCTGCTGCTTATCTTCCAAATGCCTTCTTGCACCACCTGTTATCAGGATGATACGATCATATGCATAACCAAAGGCTTTGCACCCCATTGGGAGAGCCAGTTCAAGAAATCTGTCAAATAAGATGTACCATCTAATCTTTTCTAGAAATATTTAACTTAAAGTGTGTTGGTCTTAAATTATTTAGCCTAAAGTAACTATGCCTAAAAGAATTTGGCCTAAAATTTTCTTATTTAAATCGAAACCTTAGTAGTGGCATTTGTAAGTTAGTTGGTTTCATTGTAGCTAGATGGCAGTCGTGATAAAGAATGTGTCATACTTTAACCAGTCAACAGATGATAGTACCTTTAGTAAACTAGATTATATTCGTTACAAACGAGGTATGAAAATATTATAATTCTGGTTTATGAACAGACAGCATTCTGTTCATTTATGTTTTTGTGTGTAGTTATTTTTATATTGATTGAAAATAATTGATGAATGTAATAGGTAACCACCACTGATATTAATGAAAGCATTTTACCATGTTTCACTGTTCATAGCACTAATCCGCTACCGTAGAGTCAAGGGCAACAACATGGCTGCTTGTGTAAACGATGACGGGTTACAACCACTCTGTCCCTAATTTTTTCTTCACGAAACACACAACGTATCTCAGAAATACGAACACCAAAAGAAAACACACTCAACCCACTCTAAGGCATTGCATATAAACAATAAGTTATGTCATTGGCGAATATAAATTTTTTTTTTGTATACTAACAACGTAACATTCAATGCAACCACATATTTGCAACTCGGAAGGCCTAGTAAAAGAAGAAGAATACAACACAAATAATTTGAAGAAATGTTCTGTTCAGATGAGCCCCTAGTATAGATAAAAACCACCGTGTATATTTAACAAGGCACTCCAAACATATATCAACTAATTTTGCACCTGCAGTATTAGTAGCAAGAAACGTGACCTGTTCGTATAAACCCACCGATATTTATGCTATCCTTTGCAACGGTATTTAAAAACATTTCAACTGCAACAGGGTCAAATTTTTTTATTGTTGCAGTAATTTTAACAAGAACCCTGATGGTCATGAAAGGCAATGGATTGGAGAAGTTTGTAAAGCACTAATATCAGTCTTTAACTCTTGTGAGAATAAAATAATATCAACTTTGGAAAACTGGGTTTCGAATCCCCCTTTGCCCTTGTAAAACAGATATAGGAGACCAGCTAGTTGATCACTCGATCACCAGGCTCTCTTAAAAGTCGATGAATTTTACATATATTATTGGAAAACTCTCACTTAACAAGTAAATAACACACAGTCAGATCTACTCAGTTTACCTGAAATGTAACGGTGGGTTTTACCTGGGCACTTGTGGTTCTGCAGACCATTTTCCACTTCAACCGGACCCCCATAACTCACCCAAATCCTAGGTGTATACAGAACTGTGATTTGCTGAGGTCCTTTGTTAATATTTGGTTCATTCAATAAAAAAATCACTATGTTATGTGCATAATTAATGTTTTTAAAGATAGTCAAAATCTTATCTTTCAAATCCCTGGTAGAAGTGGTATCATTAAATACTTGTTTAGTATAAAATATTTTTCAGTACTACGTATAAAACTTAAAGCCCCTTTCTGCACTTCGTATTAAGATTCTGCTTCACTCATGTTCCTGTCAATGTACACACTTATCCCGGACAGGCTGCAAACAGGTATGGCTGAATGTTTAATGCTGCCATGGGGTCATCAGCAAGTTGCAGTGAACTTCATTAGCATCTACTTTACTCCGTAGCTCTAGTGCTGTACAAGAGTGGTAAAGTGATACCTTTCGATCACTGGTTGAACAGTAGTGAAATAACTTAATTATTTACGTATTTTATATGATCTCGCTTGTGTATCATGGGATGTGGAACTCTTATCACTATTACATTTGTACAAAACACAAAAGGAACAAGACCATTATAATATTATATGCAACATCACTGACACCCCTACACACACATTGACAATTGTTATGAAACTAATTTTAGAACCGTTGAAGGAAACTGAGATGAAAACACACGTCAAGCGGGTACCCCCTACCACATTAACTCGTGGCTCATGAAGTTCCCCCAACTGCAGCTATTTATTCTCGCTATGAAACTGCAGTATTGTGGAGCGAAAA
>NQII01011824.1:0-12461 GCA_002778355.1 Clitarchus hookeri
CCTCCTTTAGCAGTGCAGGCCGCATTCTCTCAGGGGAGGATGGAAGCGGTGGTTATCCTTGTGTGCTGGTCGCTTCAGCGCTGGGCTTTGTTGCTGGCTTCTGTCGCATGCAGGGGTGATTACCGGACACGCGACATCTGACATAATGGCATGGACGGCTTTGGGTGCCCCTTGCTTAAGGGTGTGCGGTTTGGCTCTGGAAGCAAGTCGTCCTGGGTTCAAACCTCTCTTGGGGTGACATGACATCACGTGAAGATGAGACTGAGTCATAATTAATAATTATGCCAGTACACGTCACGCGTAAAATATTTTTTTGATGTGAATAACTACTGAGGTGATAACAGGAAGAGAAACCATACCATATAGATTTCAGGAAGTGTGGTAGACTCTACGCTATGTCCTACAGGCCTGCAAAACTTTAAACAAATTCTCTACTGCCATGTTTTGAAGGTAAAATCATAATCTAAAATGGTAGGGCTTTTAAAAGTGTTGAGTGTAGAGTGAAGAGCTTGTACCGTGTGTACAGTGTATCCTCCACACTCCAGCTTGGTTGTGGGTGGCTTGTGTTATAGGATATCCAGGACAACATGGTGGACCTGCTGGAGCAAGCGGATGAGGTGCAAGACGTGCTGGGACGCAGCTACGGCACCACAGACATAGACGAGGATGACTTGGAGGCAGAGCTGGATGCTCTGGATGATGAGATTGCCCAGGAACTGGATGACGACAGCTACTTGGATGATGTGGTGAAGGCTCCCTCCGCTCCAGACAGAGAGCCTGGTGCAGAGAGCGTCCGTAATAAGGTACATTATACACAACCTCTGTGTTTACTGCCATGTCTGGTTAACTCGTGAACTAAACTGCAAATTGCACTTTGTTTTGTGACAGTTTGCATGTCAGGCAGTTAGTATATATTGTACTAAACTGTACATTACAACTCATTCGTAACTAGAGACCCGAGAAATTCACGAAAAATCTTAACACTGTTTTAATTAGTGAGGAACGACTTATAATGCATTTTAGAGTTGTTATTTTGTTTTTTCGACTCGCGAATTTCATAAAATTATCTTGTATCCGCGAATTTTGACATGCATTTGAGAATTTCAACTAATTTACAGATATCAACAAATCATGAAATGTGCGTGCCAATGTGCGGTGGTGGTAGCACTTGGCTATGGGGAGGGCGAAAAACGTACGAGCGTGCCGGAACTCATGGGTGACTTAGTCTGGTTTGGACAGTTGCGGGTTGCCAAAAATCCATAGTTATTGCGTATTTTTTAAAGTTGTGTTTGTTTTATTATGACCATGGGAGTAAATTGAAACGTATCCCATTACTTACCCGTACATTAAGTTTCATTTTGTACATAAATACGTTTTACAGAACCTGTAATCTTTTCATAAACTGACATATACGACTTGAGGTTGTTACTCTGGTGTCTGCCATCTTGTCCGTCACATCTCCGTGGGTATAGCAAAAATTTAGCATACATTCTATTACCGTTTCATGTATGCCCATGGGTAGAGGTGAGCCGATATGGTTTTTGAGCCTTTTACGATATTGCTGACACAAGCTTACCGATATTGCAGATACCAATACGATACTGCCTTGAAAAGGAAAAATAACGTTATTGCAAGTTTCAAAAAATAAAAACTTAATTTTAAACATTTACCTAAATAAAATTATAATTGTCTTCATTTTTATTGTTTTAGTGATAGGCCTAACTATTGCAATAGATATAAATCTAGGAACCACATATTAAGCTTAATCATATTTATAAGACAAAAATTATCTCCAAAAGCATGTCATTAAGCAATGAAACTCTTAAAAACATAACACTTCAAATGGTGCGTACATTCAATGTGCCACTTTAAGTTTGTGTTACTATAGGACCTTGATGATGTACCGCCTCTCGAAACCAAACATTTGCAAATATTGTGAACAGATTTGCATTCTTGCGTGTTGCTTACGGTACAAAGAAATTTCACCATGTTCGTACCCTAACCTAACACTGTCATGTTACTACAGCAACAGCAAACAAACCAACAAAACAAACAAAAAATAGGCAAACTGTCGGAATGGCATCGCTAGGCAGCAGTAATGTGTAGCATATAACCAACATTACAAGATTACATAAGTTTTTTTTTGTGTGTCGCCGTGTTCGCGGTTTGTCGTGAAATAATTAAGACAAAATATTTTTGGAGGTAATCGTAAATATGAATTATTGTTAATATTATATATGTGTTAGGTTGATTAAATGTTACGTATTGTTTATGCTGCAAGCTTGCCTCCATAGATAAAATTCAGTAAACGCAAATGGTGGCTACTATTGTTTTGTTGTATATATGTTTCGTAAACAATCCTGCAAAATGTGCCTAATTTTGCTTTGAAAATAAACACAGCCAGTTGGGTACTTTAGTAAAAACCAATTTTAAAATATTGATTATTTTAATAAAACCAAATAGTGAGCAAAGCACTCCAATTATGGCAAGTCGAAAACAGCATCATCATAGATTCTTAGGGCAAAATATTGGTTATAATATCGGCGATTTAAAAATGAGTTGCGCACAATTCCGATAATTACGATATTGGCCGGTTTAATATATATCGGTACCAGTATCGCCTCAGTCCTACCCATGGGTACAATAACTGTTATACCCAGAGCCAGGCCCCTCCGGAAGGAGTTAGATTGTAACCTACATAGGAGGAGAAACGCTAGCAGAAAATGGGTAGGAAAACTGCTACGGAAATGGTTATCTTGTGGGGCCGGCTTTAGGGAGCCAGGCTATGGTGTGGCGATGGAAACCATTGCTTGCCCAAGGCAGAATGATTTTACTGCTGTTTGCCATTTGTGGCCTTTTGCTTGAAGCTGCTTGGAAAACCCAGTGGCAGTGCTGGTAATCAAATCCAGGCCTGCAGCTTAGAGGCAAGTAGTCAACAGCAAATGTGGCAATGAGTGACATGGTCATACTGAAAAAATATTTGTATTAGGTCCTTGTACTAGTGATGATTTTGAAAATAAATATCATCATTTGTTCGTGATATTGTACAATGATGCAAGTTGCTATCATGAAAGCTGATCTATTTTAGTCTACTTTTTTCTATACTGATTTAAATTTTTAATTAGACATAAAATTAGTGGAAACATTTATTACTCGTGGTACATGTTCCTTATTTCTGTAACTCACTATTTGCTTTGGTTTCGCAAATATGTCGATGATTTGATACAAATTGAAAAGAGTTTGTTTTGCACCAAAACCACACTTTTATTAGCAGTAACAAAATTACCGTTATAAGTATGTTTTGTAGCTGTACCACTTAGTGTTGTCTGTTCTGCTGCTGTAAAAGTGATAAATGGTTTAATGTTTTAATTATAGCGTAATGTGTCTGTTACCAGGATGGTGTTTTGGTGGACGAGTTTGGCCTGCCGCAGATACCACACTCGTAACATCACATCTCTTTGTGTTGTGCACCCAAGCTTGCATTCATTTCATATCTCATACTTAATACACTGTCAGCTTACCGCCCAAAGCTTGTTATAAAAATTATTTTATTACTAATGTTGAATAGTATTTTGTTATGTTTTGTGTTGAACTTGTGTTCCATTTTGTAAGATAAGAGCGAGTTTTAAAGTATTAGTGTTAATTTTTACTGAACATTTTGTAATTGCATACAAGGAGCATGCTATGTAAATATATGTAAGATCCATTGAGATGAAATAAAGATATTACAGGAAACGAGTTCAATTTTATCTCAATATTTAAAACTTCAGATGAGAACTTTCAAAAGTAAATTTTGTTGGTTTCTTGTTTGCAGAAACATCTAATATTTTACTATGGACCAGAAAAAGTAGCATATATTTGTTTAAAAACTTAGCATAAAAATTTTTTAAATTAGCATTTTTTATTAAAACAGATGTACAAACTAAAGAAAACACATTTCTAACAAATTCATAGGTGTATTGAACTTCGGAATGAATGTGAGAATGACATGGAACAGTGGAGTGATCAACTGATGACAAGATGATGTGACCAAACTAACAAGTGTATATTTTGTGTTCTCTTCGTGTGGGAAAATACTGGCGTCGTAACCATGATTATGCCCGCTCAGATGTTGGTATGCCTGAAACATATTACTCTTTGGACTACGTCCTTATATGTTTAGGTTATCTTCGATGCACAAACGTAAAATTTATAACAGCTTGTCCTTGACCAAAACATTACTGCGCCACATTGAGAATGCTTTACCAGCCGGAAGCACGCATAGTTAAAACTTTCATATTATAATCAGAACATTGGGATGACACCAAAATGTAGAGGAATAATGAATTATGTGCTTGACTCCGTGTGTTGGCTACGAAACATTCAGCCTGTAGACTTCAAAAATGAAAGTGATTATAAAGATGGTGGAAGTGGTGTTCTTAATAAATGCCATGTCGAGAAGCATGAATTGCAAGTATCATATGTCAGTAACAGACATTACGTGTATATTTATTAAAGTTTACAACAAACAACGTACAGCAAACAAATAAGCAGCGTATCCGGCTGTGGAAAGCTATTTACGTCTGTAAGGTAGGACCGTTACTTACACAATGTATTGTCAAGAATTATTTTGGAACATGCAAGTTACAGTATATAGAAAAACTGCAATTTTTATGCATTTTCACAATTTAATATCCACTTTAACTGCAAAATTGCATTTAAATCAGAAATTCACAACAATTACATTTAAAGCACAAATGCTCAAAAATTCACATTTATCGCAAGGTGCAAATTTTTCCAGTCCCTATGGATTACCTATCTTGTACATTCACATGTGCCCAGAAGGCATTAGATACAACTTTCATTCTGTAGCCTTGGTGTTTTCAAGGTGTGCAGGAAGCAATAAAAGCCGTCTTGCTCTTTCCACACACAGAAAGAGTTCAATATGCTTCTATCGCTAGAGCAAAAAGAATTAAGTATAACAGAAAGTAACTAGGTATATTCCACTGGTTTTCTTTATTTTCTGAAAACCATTATGAACTATAAAAAATCATCACTTTTATACTCCATGAAGTTTACATTTAATACACCACTTAAAACCAAAAATGTCACTTAAAATACAAAATTAAATTAAGCAAAAAAAAATTATTTAATCTGTGAAACCATGGCTAACAATTTGTACCAAAATATGCAGAAACCAAATAATTATAATAATTTAAGTTTCTGGATAGTAGGAATTAGGAAGGAAAAAAATTAATTTTAGGTTCTTGTCATTTTGGCTGAGTGAATAACAGTAGTAAATATCACATACTCTGTCAATAATATTAAAATGATAATTGAATGAGAATACCAAAATTAATAAAGCAAATATAAAAATAGTTCAGTTTTCAGGTTGGATTGTTTTTTTCTCTATTAAACCATATTGAAGACAATCCTGTAAAATTGCTACAAAAATCCACACTGTCTCGGAACCTCAACATAAGTTCGACAACAAAAAAGTGATTTTTTTTCACCTACAGTAATGCAATGCATTATCTTTGTTAAAAGAAAATGCTTTCGCTTGTTTATTTATTTACATAAACATTATAAAATTTTAATGCAATATAAGGATAAATTATTGTTAACTGATAATCAATTTTTTATAATAAAATCTGCATTAAAATAACAGTACAATTTTAACATTAATAATGCATAATAGTTTCAATTTATAAGTCTTTCGTAATAAAACAGATAACTCAGAAATCTGGTATTTTTAAAAACTAAATTTCCCTTAAAATAACACCACAAAAGCTTGTCCCTTCAGATGGGCCATAGACAAAAGAGGATGGCATCATTTAATGAGCAGATCAAAGCTTCCTGGTCACATCACACTACCCTCAGCATACTGCAATACTCCCTGTCTCATAACTTGGCAAGATCATGACAGTCAGCGAGTGTCAATTTGACATATACGAAACAAACAACGTGCAATTTACAAAATCCTGTATCAGCATGAACAAACAAAAGTTAATATTACGTAGGCTATTCTGAGTGCACTGCCAACGCACATCAGACAAGCAGAAAATAAGCAAATAAGAAAGAGTTCCTAGACTAATTAATACATTTTATTTTACGTGGTCACAAAACACTGGTTGTTATTGTTGCAAACTAAATTTTGTGCTAAAGTAGTAATGAATAGGTATTCAAATGAAGTGCACATTAAAACGATCCGTAACCAAATGAAACGCAACTTCAAACCTTGGAAGTTCTTTTCACATCGTATCCACTCTCCATGTGTGCTTGATATTACAAAAGTCGACAGAAATATCACAGAGTATTGTTAAATTATTTTTACTGTGTTTAGTAGGTACTTTTTACAAAGAATAAATGCTCCTAATTTAAAAAAAAAATTGGTTTCTCAGAAATAGAGTGGGCATTGTGTTAGTGATTCAGATAATTTTCCCCTCACAGCAATGTACGCTGCTACCAGGTAACCAATCACGCAGGGTGAAATTGTCTCTTGTCAGGTACAGTCTGAGCACAGAACAAATATACAAGACATTTAAACACACACATGTCACACATTCGGCATAAATACAAAATACCATTAATTTTAAAATGTAATTACAGTTTAAAAAGTTGCTTGTCTATGAACAACTTAAACAAGAACTTGAAATGTGGACTGCTTGCATGCGCTGGTGGAAGTCATGCTCACACTCCACCTCCAGCAACAAATATCTGCCTTGTTTCTACGGATGTCTCATGGCTGACCCCTGCTGTAGTCATCAAGGGAAGGAAAAGAAGGCTTATATTGTAATCAACTCAACTGTTTTTAGTTATGTATTTTTCTCTAAAACCATAAAATCACATTACTTTCCAAGTTCATTTTTTGAGGAAAAATGTGCTGTTGGTGCAAGGTAAATACAGTACTTATTCTAGCCTATAACAGAATTGACAAAGTCCAATGGGGTTGTATAAAAACTAATTGTACAGTACAATCTTGTTATAAAATTTTTCATGTGTTCAGAAAAATCTAATGTTTTAGGCAAGAAAACGTTATAAGCAGGAAATATTACCCGTTAAGCAAAACAAATTTCTAATGTAACAACAGACAGTAAAACCATACTTCGAAATACTCCGGGCCAAAATTTTTGACTTTTAATTATATAATTTCAAACTATCCAATTTTTTAGAAAGAAAGTTTATGAATATTTTGTTGGTGGGGAATGTCTTATTTTCCTTTGCAAACATCAACATTGCATGAGTTTAATAATAATAATAATAGTTGCATTATTCAACCGTGTCATTTGCATTTATTCCCAAAAATGAGGCCTCGCAAATGTCACTGGTGATGTGTGAGTTAGACAGTAGTTTATGCTCACTGATGTACTGGGGTGGTTGCAGGCAGCAAGTTACGTGCTGGTGTGCACTCACAATTTTTTTTTGTGGAATGGGAGGGGAAACCCTTTAAATAAACCGGAGCGCACAAAAACAACTGGTACATCTGTGGTTATGAGTGCTTCACCAAGATGATGTGTGGGAGCGATAAGGGTGGTATGCATCACATGCCATGCCGCGCCACTTCTACACACAGGCCACTGAACTGGTGTGCGGTCTTTCCATCTACAACTTGCCTCTCTGACTCTTTCAGCAGCGACTCTGTGTTTTTATGGTGTAATAACTGGGTGTTGCATAGTCCTGTTCAACTTTAAAAATGCCTGTTTTCACCATCTCCAGTTTTAAGAAAAAATTGATTTGTTAGTAGAAGCTAGTCTTCAAACGTAGCAAATGTCATTCATAAGCAGACACCACAAAAATACATAAGGCATTGTATGGTTTAGAATTTCTACTGGGAGAGTGCACTGTCTTCCAAATACTGTAGATAAATTAATCATTCACACCCCAGCCTTCTCTCCCCCTTTTCCCTGTATCCCACTTCCTGTCACTAGGATGTTGTTTGCGAGCTGACAGTGAGAAGGGGAGGATGGCACAAAAAAAAAGACAGCTGGCAACCACGTGCATGGGACAAGCACTGCACAAAAACCCAACTGGTAGTGGTTGTCAAGCCATATTTACTCGTACGGTCTGGCACTTACTACACGCGTTAGTTATCTGTGGCCACGTGTTATTGCATCATGCTATTCAGCCATCAATAATTGAAGCTCAATTTTTCCGTTAAAGAATTCTGGGATGTGCATTATACACTGGTACAAAAAATTCAAAGAAAAGTATAACAGTAGTCGTAAACTGTAGGGAGATACTTAAAGGATGATAAGTGTAGAGGAACAGTCTGTTATACCCATCATTTTTCTCTCTTTCATCATCACTCCTCTCCCTTCTGGTCGCTCCTCCACCCCATCCCAGTGTTTCCCTTCAGCACTTCAGCAATACGTGGGCAAAAAGGCACGTAAGAAAATAGGAACTGTGCAGCAGCTCAGCGATTTGACATGGCAAAACAGAAACTAACATCAGTGGGCAGCACACGCAACAGGTAAAGTTGATTGAGTGGATTGTCACATTCCAGTGCGCCACTCCATAAAATAGAAAGAAAAAATATAAATCAGCCCACCCCACTCTAGCGGTTACCATAAAAAGGAAGAAAATAAAATAAGGGAAGCCACCTACCCTAGTCACTGGTATTCTTTTATTGGCCATCAAATTACCATGGTGCAGCAAACCACACGCAAATGTAATGAAAGATTTCTCGCATATTAAACAGGATACCACAAATTGTTGATGCTGTTTCATTCAAGAAATTAATTTTTTCCTAAAAGTATATAAGGTATTTTTAATTTTTATGAAATAGTCTTTGCATTGTAGTTTTACTAACTTGAACTCATATTATTTCAAATGTAAAAAAAAGAATAAAAAGTAAATTACAAAATTGTCACATGAAAATCTATTTTTGACACAAACTTATGTACCCTTAATTCTTTAATTTTTCCCATAAACATAAAGTTATGGTAAAAAGAAACAGGAGGATAAATGAGACAGGAATGTGCAGACTGGCAGAGGAAGGGGGGAGGGGGGGAGTGGCAACTGTTGTTCAACGCAGCCGCTGCCTGGCCCCGGCGGCCTGACATGCGTAAGGCAGCCACTTGCGATGCTTAGTTTCTTGCACAGCAAGAATATAATCAATGCATCGTTTAAAAATTATCTGAACTTTACATACACTTTAAAGAAATTTTACTTTGAATTACATAATGTGTGGAATTTCGAATTAACCAAACTCCAAAGCAATCTTATGTTCGGGGCGTAACAACTTCGATACATAGAATTTTGAACTAACCGATTTCGATTAACGAGGTTTTACTGTATATATGTAATTACTGTATTTACTTGAATCTAAAACGTATTCAATTCTAAACTGCACATAGTTATTTGGGGATAACCCTGCAGAAAAAGTTTTGGTATACGGGGCCACAGATTAAACCACCACTTCAATAATAAAATTCAATTTATGAAATTTTGTGTACCATAGAAAAATGGTTTTCAATCAAAACAAATATATTTCACTCTATACAAAGAGATGTGCTTTTTGAAAACAAATAATAGAATTGCAAGCTTCTCTCCAGCGGCCCAAGTTCGATTCGTTGAATTCAAATAGCTGCAAAATAATCACATTTATTTCAAAGAAACAAAATAATGCACACCTTATTCTGTCACCTTAAATTAAGCATTGCATTTTAATCCCTTTCAACAAATATGGCCTACTGATGCTTGCACAATTGTTTGAAATGTTAATCACAGTTGTGGTAGTCATACTGGAAGCAGAATCACAGTGTGAACAACTGCTATTTATTTTACAGTACCTTAAATTGTATTTTGGAAACAATATTGCATCTTCGACTCAAAATTTTGAACTCTGCCATTCAGGGAGCTGTTTTCATTTAAAAGCAATATATCTCATGAAATTCTACGATAACACGGTTGATAGCAGCGCTGTTTCGCCAGCATGTAGTTGCTATCATATCCACTAGATAGCTGCGCTGTTACTTTAACATTCAGTTGCCACGCTTTTATCTAGAAGGTAGGGACGGGATTTGTTCTCGCTGGAGATGCTCGCGACGTGCGCGGAAATTTTGAGATTTCTCTAGAAAAGGTAAATGGTGCTGCTCTCTCTGAGAATTTATGTGAAACAACTACGCGAGGAAGCATCTTGCAGCGAGACAAATGCCAGCTCATTAAATACAATTGTAAATGAGTTGCTTCAAACGCAGATATTCTTCAAAGGACGTTTACTTGCAATATCCACGAAATTCATTTGATATTAAATAATATTTTAGTAAGTTAATATGCATTGCAATCTGAGTTTACAGTGTGTGCTTTTATCACGTCAATCGACATGGATGTAAAATATATACCTATTCTGAACTGTACACGAGTTTAGCTGATGAATTTTTATATTCTGAGTAAGGATTTATGGATTATCTCATTTTCGAGGTAAATATTTCTTGAAGGCACAGTTATATTTTTCAGGAAACAAACGACCATCAAATTGTTACAAAAACATAGATTTTGGCTGCAAAATAAAGACTAATGCTTACAAATATGGAAACCGCTGGTGCACCACTGGCAAATGTTCGTGAAATTTCCCTTAGGGGATTGCGAAGTAATTGCAAAATAAATGCACACCACATGCATATTTAATGAGGTGTCGAGTAGCAAGGCTAGGGTATTTTAAGTGTTCTATATAATTATCAGAGTGCAATTGTGTGTCTAATCAAGTCAATTAGTGACATGGGAAATAATTAGTCTTTCTTTCAACCTCACCGTTCCGGTCGTAGAGTGCCTCAAAACTTAACAGACTTAAATTTCCCACGTTATCTGCAATCATGTTTTGCATTTAAATTAGTGCTTAGTTAAGAACTTTTAACTCTCTACAGGATTAAGAAAACTTGCTCAGAACGTTTCAGTGTTTTGTGTGTATATGTTAATGAGGTCAGTTAATTAATTTGCGGAGTGGAGCGAGTTCTCGGCAAGGACGCCGTGTAACCGCCGCTGGTAGGCCTTGTGAGTCAGGTCCGCTTTAATTTGCATTGTATACATGTAATTGTATACACTATTCGGCAATACAATTTACTTGAGTTAACCGAAACTTGCGAGTTCTCATTTAGTTTTGTTTTCCAGACCTTGGCCCTATCCAGGAAGTCATCGACGCCTCAAGGAGGCATCCTTCATTTATAAGGTATAAAGGTAATATTAAGGCGTGCTGGGGAGCCTGAATACCCAGTTATATATTACGTTTTCCTGTAAATTTGTACCTTATGTGTCAGGGAATACAGCCACATGGTCGTTCGGCCCACGATCCTGAGAACTATGACTTCGTGCTCACCCAGTAAGCTGGCGCCCATTCTATTCTAAATAGGAATATTGTGTAGTATTCTGAAACATTGGGATACCCATCTGCCGGATATACTATTCCCCCTGAGGCGGCAAAATAACAAGGCATTTGACATCTCACTTAGCGAGTTGCTGTTTGATCAACCTCTATTCATACCTGGGGGTTGGCAATGGGAGACAGAACCTGCCATTATGCCGCAGTCCGAGACCGTGCTAAAGGAAGCACAAGTTCGCACCCAACAAGCCAAAGAAACCCAAGAAAGATATATTGAACACAAGTACCCCTAACCCAAAAACAGGGATAAAATAGTTTGATATAGAAGACCTCAAGAACCACCCAATGAGCAGAGCGAAAACCTAATTCAGTGCCAGCTTGGCACAAAACTGGGAGGGTCATTACACTGTCGTCGGCAGGCAGGAAGATGTCTACTGGATGGATAACATCCATGGTAGAGAGAAAAGCAACCCGATGTCATATGAGACCCTGCCCCCCAGATACAACCACCATGGACGATGCTTCAGATGGACCTGGGAGGATGAGCCAGTCGACACAGAGCCTCAGCCATCCACAAAATAAAGTACCAGCTCCGAGAGGTACGCACACAGCCAGCTACGATCATCACCAAGACGACGAACGGGTCATGGTCACCAGTCATTGCTGGAGGGCCAACGCCTACGGGAGCCGCCACCGCAGAAATCTACAGGCCGCTGAGAGGAGCAATGCCCATCCGGACTATACCCTCCACACCATCTAGATACCAGCCACCTAGATCACCATGGGGGAGTTCCCGAGCCAGTTGGTCTCAGCTCTCATGGCGATTACCACTGGAGTGCGAGCCCCAGCTGAAACTGATACGCTCGTGCTCCCCCAAAGAAGAATATGTACCCCGCAGGCGAGGCCCAGGGCGATGTCCAGCCCTTGCCTCCGCCTCACGTAGCAGCCTAAGAAAATGATGTGCCCAGCAGTGATGCAGTGCCGGACGGCGGTGAACTGTCTCATCTAGACAGGACAGAGGTACCGACCCCGCAGGCGAGGTCCAGCCCTTGCCTCCACCTGCCGCAGCAGATGAGCACAGCCGGGTAGCAGAACCAGACAAACTCAGTACGACAGGTGAGGTGGAGACAGGTACTGAACCCCTACCTCCGCTACCAGGACCAGG
>NQII01011824.1:12504-27327 GCA_002778355.1 Clitarchus hookeri
GCCAGGTAAGTGCCGAGCCCGACAGGCGAGAATTACGCGCCCGACGCGCTCTATCTTATATAAGGGGTCATGACAAGGCCGACGAGTCATTCTACAAACACCTCAGCAGAAGCGCGCCCCTAACCTGCACAAACGACCTGGGACAGAATTATAAACTTCCCCACTCTTGATGCGATGTCCCTCCCCTTGGTTGTCACGCGTCAACCTTTCATTAAGACTTAAAGCATTTTTTTCCCCATGGTTTCTGAGAATGTTGTCGTAACATCACTGTACTCGTTATATCCATGCTCAGTGGATAGGGGTTTTACTGTACTTCCACTCTGTGGCATCTTAAAATTACAAGCAATTTGTCATGGACCTCCAATTATTCATGTATCCATAGCCAATTGAGTTCCCTTACCTTGGCAGACCCTCACTTTGACAAACCTGTTCCCACTGATATATTAAGTGCAGATACCTGTGCACATGTTGGTATAAGCGGACAGTTGGTGTTATGACTAACGATAGGCAATTGTCTCGCCCGAGACTGACATCACGGGTCTTAAAAATCTCAGGACTTTCTAAAGACTGATCCCTCTGTGCTGCTATCTGTGTGATGTCCTAAGAACGATCAGCATAGCTGCCCCCGAGGCTAGGTAGAACTCGGCAATCGGCATGGTCCCAGATTAGTGCTGTCAACTCGGAGGACTTTCCGCTAAATTTGGCGGTATTTAAAACCATGTAGCAGAGAAATATTTATTTTAGCAGGCAGCGGAATTTTTTACAAGAGGCTTCAGAAATACGATTTTTACGTGTCAAAATTCAAAAACTGTATTAAATTTGTTACCAAAATATGTAGAGTAAAAAAAATAGAAAATGCAGTATAACTAAGATTAAACTACTTTATAGCTTTAAATTAAACAATTTTTAACACATTTCTATTTTCAATAATTATTTTTAATAAATTTAATATGATTTTTTGGCAATTTTTTTTACATTTTACAGGAATTTAGCTGATTTTATGTAAACATTCGGTGCATTTTCAAAATTGCAATTGGCAACACTATTTAGTCCGCAGCACAGCTGACGTGTGTTTTGTGGTGGCAGAACACAGTGCTACAAAGCGTAGATATCAAATGAAGCTGTGAACCGTAACATGGGAAAAACATACAAACGACAGTGGTATTTTAATTCCTCCGTACAAACACAGCAGATTTTCCTGTGTGGCACTCTTCCAAAATATTCCCACGTCCACAACTTCCGTTTAGCTGACGACATCATCTGAAATTTATCACGTATGGTACTAAACAAATTTAGTGTGTTCAGAGTCATGTGCCACAGTGCCTAACAGTAATGCAAATACTGTTTTTCGTCATCTGAAATTATGTCATCCACCAACATAATATGATAGTATTCATATGTGATGTGATGTTACTGTGTGATCACTACTGCCACCAGTAACGATGTGCATACAGTAGTACCCTTACACCTATGCTCACCAGGCAGAATGCATATCCTATGTTCTATCAGTGAGTGAATTACTCATTTGCTGACACGCATAAACGGCGTCGCAGGACAATGATTGACTGCCCGTCATGAACATGCGCTCTGCAGGATGCGCACTTTTGTTGAGCTCTCGAGACACATGGGTACTGTGCCAGTGTTGAGAAATCTTGGTATTTCAGCTCGAGCTCCCCATCCCTAGTTATGAAACACGTCTGTAATGTTGGGGGGATGCAAATGGGGATGTGCTTTTGGGAGAGTACCCTGAATCATGTACTGTCACTGATCTAGAACTAGTTTCAATGGATGGTTCACTGCATCTCATCTTCAAACAATTCACGGAGACTGAAGAACTTCTACACATCAATGCAAAGCCACCTAAAGATGTCCTGGAATGAAGCAAGAAAATACGTCTTCCTATTAAACCTCAGGCTAATAGAATCATATTAAGTGCAGAGCATAGGTTCTACTCGCTGGAGAGAAAACTTACCTTCTCAGTTGTACATGAAGTCTATGTACTCACGGTTCATGAACGAATATGCAAAGAAAGGCCACATGGAAACTTATGTCCCTCTAGCCAACAGATGGTAGAAAATCGTGTTTTTATTCCTGTCATAGTATGTATTCTTACAATCTCTAGCTCTACCTCTAAATTGAGGGTAGTGTTTGAAGGCAGTGCAACAACCTCGACTGGGGTTTCCCGTGTCAACAGACGTGGGTTGGTGCCTCTCCTGCAGCAAATGAACCAGGCAGAAGAGGGAAGCTGTCGGAGAGCACACACACAACTACTATTGTTGATCCGAGAGGCTGACTAACCATGCCAACTTATTCTCAGTTGCGAAGCTGCATTTCAGCCACTTACAGTATTTTGCAAACTATGACATTTCATCATCTCCATTCTTGGCAAGTTGTACCTTGCATCATAGGGCTTTCAGACAATTCTTTCAACACATTTTTTTTTATGATACTGTAATGGGTGTAATGTCTATGGAAGGAACAAGTGTGTTGAGAGAGCAGTTGAACTTTTTGTCAGGATGGTTTCGAGCTTTGGGAATGGGAAAGTACCAATCCTTAGCTCATTCTTGATGTATCTGTAAATCATCATAGCATCAGACTTTTAATAAACCATGCCTTCCCTGATTACAATTGAAGTTGATGCTCAGAATCCTAATCCTAGGTCTGTATTNTGCAACAACCTCGACTGGGAGTTCACGTGTCAACAGACGTGGGTTGGTGCCTCTCCTGCAGCAAATGAACCAGGCAGAAGAGGGAAGCTGTCGGAGAGCACACACACAACTACTATTGTTGATCCGAGAGGCTGACAAACCATGCCAACTTATTCTCAGTTGCGAAGCTGCATTTCAGCCACTTACAGTATTTTGCAAACTATGACATTTCATCATCTCCATTCTTGGCAAGTTGTACCTTGCATCATAGGGCTTTCAGACAATTCTTTCAACACATTTTTTTTTTATGATACTGTAATGGGTGTAATGTCTATGGAAGGAACAAGTGTGTTGAGAGAGCAGTTGAACTTTTTGTCAGGATGGTTTCGAGCTATGGGAATGGGAAAGTACCAATCCTTAGCTCATTCTTGATGTATCTGTAAATCATCATAGCGTCAGACTTTTAATAAACCATGCCTTCCCTGATTACAATTGAAGTTGATGCTCAGAATCCTAATCCTAGGTCTGTATNTCAGACTTTTAATAAACCATGCCTTCCCTGATTACAATTGAAGTTGATGCTCAGAATCCTAATCCTAGGTCTGTATTTGGTTGCATGCCAGCTTACAATACTTTTAAGGAGAAAATAACTTTTGGCTGAGCATTTTACTTTTCTACACATTTTTCCATGCTGAAACTGACTCATCTCATACGTTGAGTATCCAGTTTTCACTATTAATAATTTAAGAGAGTAACAGATTGTCCTACAAAAAAAATAACAGACATTTATTAAAACAATAAAATTGTGTACATCTCAAAAACCATTATATAAAAATATTTTCTGTTATATCAACAATTTTTTTCAGTCACAACTATTGCACATTATTAAATTTTAAAGTTACAAATATTTACATGTTCAATGTACACTTTATTACAACATTTATATTTGCTTTAAGCCAAATGACACACATCAATTACATTTTAGGAACCGACACATAATTAGTCAGCAAAGAAATGGTGACAAAATAAAACTATTTTTACACAGTTCAATTCAAAAGATTTATCACAGAATTATACTAGTGATATAATGGCTTATATTATACATAAAATATTGCGTAGGTATGGCAGTCTAAAATACTATTCAATATTTGACAAAGACATTACAAATCCTACCAGATAAATTCCAAAAAATGTATAAATCAGCTTGTTAAAAATNATTCAATATTTGACAAAGACATTACAAATCCTACCAGATAAATTCCAAAAAATGTATAAATCAGCTTGTTAAAAAATATTTTCATCATAATTTAAAAAAATTGAATGCACAGCAACAAAAAGCATATTAGAGCTGCTTACACAACATGGAGAATGGTATTATGTACTCAAATTTACACTATAATATCACTTTGCTAATTTCTGTTACATATTTATAGAGTAACCTGACCACTTAAATGGTGTATAATAGTATCACACTTTTTAAATAATTTTTCTAGGCAGTGTTTTTGCAACAATATTTAAACAATACGAAAAATCACATAAAATATTGAGCCAAAACACTTGCTGATGGATAATATGTGGTAAGGGGCCCAAAAAAAAATCGCTACAGCATACCTAAGCGCTATGTAGCCATCAATGAGCAGATAACATGCAGAGCATAGACAACAGCCTTCAAACAGCAAATATGGTGAGACAATCATTCTACTTGAGGACCATTTTCATGGCCAGCAACAAACTGATTCTAACAGCTGCACCAGTGCGTGCATGCAGTGTCACATCATATATGCAATATTTTCAATTACTAGTACATAACAATTTTAATTTTAGCAATAACCATAACATTTTATTGGTAGAACAGTCTTCAGTAAAAACTCTGCATATATCCAATAACTAAAGCAACTGATAAGACTGACTACAGTAAAAGNTACCAACTAAAGCAACTGATGAGACTTTGACTACAGTAAAAGGACTAATACAGCACATGAACCTTCACAGCTGTTTTGTGTGTGTAGTTGTCAAGCAAGCATTCTTTTTGTAAGAAAATAAACTGAGATCTTCAGTTATTTCTTTCTAAAATCTGTATTTGAAACATACTCTACTGTGTACCAGATATCTGCGAGCTTAAGCAACTTCATAGGGAAAGGGAGACATCACTGATGATTCCTGGGATCCATTAACACGGCTGCCTAGTGCACGACCGGCAGAGTGAAAGAATAGGGTTTTACATGTTAAATTATTTGCCATGTTTATCGCCCACCCTTACTTTCAAACAAAAAAAATACTCTCTCCAGATTTACCAGAACCACATTACTACAAAACGTTTTGTTTGCAAGACTTTTATATCTTGAAAGTTGTAGGGAAATTAAGATTTATAGACTAAATAAAAATGCAAAAAAAAAAAAACATTATTGTTGTGTTATACTTGTTTTCTTGGTTCTTCTCTTCAAAGGACACAAAGTGTTTTTTTTTAACCCTAACCTTTTACTAGGCCGGTCCCACTTTCCACAGCGCCCTTTAAGCAGTGTGCGACGGGTGTGGGGTACCCAATCTGATTACAGCCTGCCAGACTATGTAAAGAATAACAGAAAACACTGCCCACGGTAACCATTTCTCACTCGTACTCGTGAAATTTTCCGAATTACCCATTTATGCCAACGAGGGTAAGAAAATACATAATACTCTTTCTCAATTTCATTCACATGTTTACAAGTAGCTTGTATAGGGTTGTGTAATCATTCTCTCTCAATATTCTACCTACACAATGCTGGATTTGCCTAGGTTTATGCTATCTTCGTTCCGAAATGTCGGTTGTGAAGCTAATGTTTTCATTTTGCAACCATTATTCAATTTCCTTATTTCTTACATTACATTCTAAGCCATTCAGTTTAAAGCCATGATATATATTGTTTACCGTTACAGTTACACTTCCTGATGCAAAATTTTGGAACAGGATTATATGTAAACCAGTTTTATTTTACTCGTCACGTTTAATGTTGCGATACATTCCTGGCATTTCCTTAACATCACAACATTATTAATACGGCAGTTTTTACTCTTTGCATGTATTATGGAATTCAACTTCATGCTTTCGATGCAAATGCATCACTTAATAAATATTCACTCAGTAATTTATTGTGTGTGCAAAATGAGAAAGATTTTTTCTGCCATGTATTATTTTTTATAAATTCACTTTACTCATGGTCATGGAGAAATTCTAATTTTCCAATTATAGTTCACATAATTTAGTTTTCTGCTATGTGAAATTAAGGTTTCCTCAAAATTATTTTGAAGGTTGCATTTTAAGAAATTATAAGCATATTTTTTTAACACAAAGCTATTGTAGGTGTAATGCGCAAATGCTTACACAGATGCCTGAACTCTGAAAACCAATTTGCCTACTAGGCTCGGAACTTTCTGGAGGAATCTGTATTTACCAATCAGTTAGTACAAAAATGATGTGCTGTGTTCTCAGGTCACCTCATCCCCCATACTTCCTTTGTAACCATTGTCTTGGCTCGCAGGTAAGTGATTTGGACACACTACACATACAGGACGTCCAATGAGATTCCATTTGGGAATTCGCTGACTTTTCCCCATTTTCCAGGCAGAATCATACCATTTTCAAGACCAAAACATTCCAATACATATTTTACCACCGCTGACAGAACAAACATGCTATAAGTGAAGTTGAATTAAATTACACTGCAACAAACCAAGCAAGCAGGGTCAACATTTAATTCAACACATTAATATTTCTAGCGATGCACTTCAAGCAACTTCACAAGAGTGCCCATTACAAACACACAAATACTTTATTCTGTACGTACAAGCCCCTTCTCACTAGGCAAAGTAAAACACAAAAATTGCATTATCCTGTATTTCACACAACTAAAAACTTTTGCAGAGCAACAATAATTTACATTTTCCCTGACTCAGGTGTAATCCACATGTAACAAGGCTGGAGAGTTTAAAATTTTCTTGTGCAACACACTACAGAAGCCCACCACGAGCTGGCATTTGCAAACTACACTAGTTACTGCAGCACAAAATATTGAAAGGAAAGTATCCATTTGAATGACTACACAGTACCTTCCCAATTTCCATTTATTTTTAAACAAACAACTGGTTTTGCACGTGCAATTCCTAACCATATCAAAATTATTTTAGAAATTAGCATTCAATGTGGACATTATTAATATAATCAAAACTAGTACAAACAAATAAATCATAAAAGTAACTTTAATATCTTTTAATTGTAGACAAACAAAGCTCTGGTTTGCCAAATCTCCAATTCATAAATATCTGTGAACCAGTCAATACGGTACTATCTGGCTCTGTTTTGTACTGCTATTGTCTGATGACACACAACAGCTTTCTTCCTACAGCTGTAAACAGCAGTAATCAATCTCGCATACGAACATTGTGGTTACTTTGTTTTGTCTTCTGAAAATGTCACAGTCTTGCTTTTTATTGTTTTCTCTTAAGGCAAAATNAACATTGTGGTTACTTTGTTTTGTCTTCTGAAAATGTCACAGTCTTGCTTTTTATTGTTTTCTCTTAAGGCAAAATCAGTGTTCAAATATTCTGTTTTTTATTTTTGTGCCCCTGACATTTTTTCCACACATTGTGTATTACATCAGCAAATGTTTTCATTATAGAAACACAGACATGCAGTCATAATTTACAAGCAGTTGGAATGGAACAAGGTGAGTATACAAGATGCACATTTTGTTGTCTATATAAAAAAACTTTCTCTAGTAAACTATGTAGAACACATTACATTAAGTTTTATAAAAATAAAATTACTTAATATTATAACAGTAATNTTTCTCTAGTAAACTATGTAGAACACATTACATTAAGTTTTATAAAAATAAAATTACTTAATATTATAACAGTAAATGTAGCAACATTAAAAAATAGAATTAAAAAGCAAAGAGAGCAATGTTAACAACTCATGTTTTAGTTACTGTTTAAAGTAACTAAAACATGAGTTGTTAACAGCTAATTAGTGTAAACAGCTAATATTTGTTAAACAATCACAACACAAAAAAAAAAAAAGATGAAATACCCAAAACCTCAATAACTAAATAAATTAACAGTTTATCCAACTACCACAACCATCAATAGAATTTTCTGAGGAAATTATTATTAAAAGTATGACTGATAAAACTCCTTGATAGATTTACCTTCACTTAAAATACTGTATTTACACAATTATAGCTCCCACATTTTTAATGAAATTCCCACCTCAAATCTGAGTGGGTGCTGTACACAGAACATAAGTAACGTGTGTTGTGTTTGCGACTTAGGCTGTTTTGCTTCCAAGCACTACACAGTCTGTCCTCAAATTGGTCCATCACCCTAATCTCAAGGATACACTTTATGGCAATAAATAGAAATTTATTCCAACAAGATTACGCAATTAGGCTGAACTTCATAACATTCAGCAATTTTGTGCATTTGGGTAACATGTTCTGAAATTACATTTCTTGTTCTATACAATACAGTATATTCATTTTCTCAAATAAATCAACTTGTAATCAATCTAATACTATTAAAACTCCATACTTGGTANACAATACAGTATATTCATTTTCTCAAATAAATCAACTTGTAATCAATCTAATACTATTAAAACTCCATACTTGGTCACAAAACTCTGCAATCTCTTACATTTCTGGGTTATTAGTTCACATGTCTTCCCAAAAAATGGCATATTAGTACTGAATTTGCATTTGGTTGGGCATGTGTTGAATGTAGGAGGGGCAGCAAGGTGCTATCCGATTACCGCTCCTCCTGTGTTGTGAGGGTAGGAAGAGACTGCCGCTTGCTGCTTCTCCACGTGCCAGGCACGTAAAAGGCCGGGATTACGATGACTTCACGTTTCACATAACTCGTTCATGTGTACATAAAACTTGGTCTTTTTGGGTAGTATCTTACGATGCTTCACGTAATCACGTAACTGAGTGTAGTGAATAAAAATGTCTGGGATTAAATATTGTTGCTTTTCAGATTGAAAACTCTCAAAATTCTTCACATAGAAGAGTATTTGAATTTTTTTTATATTGATGAGGCATAAACAGGTTGCGAAAGTATGATGTTCGTAATTCATACAAAATTTCAAAAGTTAGATTGTAATATCCTCAAGAACGAAATGACTCTGGGAGATGTAGCCACTTTTTTTCTGTATATGGAATAAATTGTATGTAATAAACTTGATCTGCCGTGAAAATTAAAATTTTGTTTAATGATAGGTTTACAAAAATTTCAAATATAATGGTAAATATTCTGCATTTTATTCAAGCACTTTATAATGATTCATGTGGGCACAACCTATGTGCACAGAATAAAAATGTTGGGGATAAGTTTGTTGCTTTTCTGATTAAAAACTCTCAAAATTCATGTTATACAGGCGTATTTGTGTTTTAATATTAATGTGGCAAGGACAGGTTGCAAAAATAAAACGTTCTTGATTTATTATATAAACTTTGAAAACAACTAGGGCATTGTCATAACCTCAAGAACGAAATGTGTCTGGAAGATGTAGACACGTTTTTCGTGTTTATGGAATATATCTCATCTGCCAAGAAAATAAAAATTTTGTTTAATGAAATAAGCATACTATAAATTTCAAACTTAATTGTAAAAATTGTGTATTTCACGCATACGTTTTACACCTCTGAGAAACATAATTAATAAACTGCGGCGATATAAAGCCCTCTAAATTTTTACAAATTAAACAGTAAATAATTTTAGTCAATCTTCTATTACACTTCCATCCTCATTCCCGGGAGAAAATTGTATATGAGGTATATGAATTAAGAACGCAGACATCGCAAAAATAAAAACAAACACACGAAAAGCAAAGATAACACAACATCCCAATTGTGATTGGCCAACTAGATCACATGGTGCAGTCAAGTAACACGCATCACATGAATGTTACATGAAATGATCATAATAGCTATTCTTGGAACACGTTAGTCAAGGTGTAGCCAACTTACCTAAACGTGTTGCTCGTTATGTGAAACGTGAAGTAGTTGTAATCCCGCCCAAAGGAGAAAAGCATGATTACATCCAACAGTTGCTAGACAATGCTACATTGTTTATGATAGTTTGCACATTGTTTGCATTTTATGTTGAGCGATTTGTGTTACAGTTTTTGTAAACCTTAGTTCTTCTTAAATTATGGAGTGAGCTAATAAAAGAAAAACACTTGACATTGCAACAAAGATCAAAATCATATGCAAGTTTTCAAATGTACGTGGCCTAAATAAACACCCTTTTAGTATAGTTCATTATATAAAAAATGCAACAATATTTGTGTGTTGAGTATTTATCACATCTGTACGAACAGCGATGCATTTAGTTCTTTCGATGAAGTTACAATTTATTTTATTTCCATACAAACAAAATTTTCCCCTCATAATTAAAATACTCTCTCATAAGAAGAACCGCAAAACAATCACCTCTCACAAAAGATGTTAAATTAGAGTTCCCCACACCACCAATAAAATAAACAGAACCATAACTCGTATATTGTGTGGTCATAACAAAAATAAAACACATTTGGAATGGCAACCAGCTATAGTAGCCTACTTACTGTTGAGTTGAGCAGAAATATCAAGGGCATGTATGCAATTGTGAAGTACAATCTATGAGATGTTATTACAAGTGTACAATACAGTGAATTCTGCACGATAAAAAATAGTGGAAAAATAAAGGTAATGTAAATTTTGTGCCTAAGTAAACGTATGCCGGTAATTCACACTTTTCTACAGTAAAACCAGTTCAAATCATAAGTTTTTTATTTGTTGTAAATGTCTGTTTTCAAGGTTGACATTTTTAATTTCCTTCAAAATATTTTTCTAACCTACCATAAAGCTTCATTTGCTTACGTTTGAACCGATACATGTGTTGTCTGTGGGTTGGTGCCAGCCCTTCCCATTACGAAAATTTACCATGTCTACACATAGGATTGGAGGAAGTGTATAATTGATCTGCTGCGAGGGACAAGAGGAGAAAGGAAGCAGTCAGAGTGGCGAGAGACATGTGGAGAAGGTGTAGGGGGTAGAGGGGCGAGAGAAAGGTGAAGAAGAGGAAGCAGGTAAGGGGCAAGAGACAGGTGAAGAAGAGGAAGCAGGTAAAGGGGCGAGAGACAGGAAGAGAAAGATAATCGGGCAGAGGGGCAAGAGACAGTAGTAGATGGATAGCGACAGAGGGAAGTTCAGCGATCACCAGGGTGTGTGTATGAGACAGAGAGAGAGAGAGAGAGAGAGAGAGAGAGAGAGAGAGAGAAAGAGAGAGAAAGAGAGAGAGAGTGAAGTAGCGTGCCAATTGGTAGGCAACTATCTTCCTCACGCCTCCTCATTCTCGCCAAAACTTGAAGGAGGGGAAGAAGAATGGAGGAGGAAGCAAGGTTGCGCCTGCTGGTCGTTACATAATGCTGCTGTCAGACGTCCTGTCCTAATTTTTTTTGTATTAACTTGTCGGTGCATACGCATAGTTTTCAGCATTCTTTAAACACAGGATGTACAACAACAAAAAAATTATGGGGCACAGTAAATTTTGTTATAACGATAACTCCTTTAGCAATAATTTATTTTGCCATTGTAGACTATCGTTATAACGTGGTTCCGCTGTATTCTCTATTATTAATTTTTTGTGATGAAGCTTGGGTTCACCTCTTAGGTTATGTAAATTCTTAAAACTCCCATCTTTGGGCCAGTGAAAATCCCCGTGCGGTGCATCAAGAACCTCTGCATTCAGAAAGGTGTGGTGTTTCGAGTGCAATTTTCTGCCGGCAATTACCGTAATTTGTTAAATTTTCTTCTAGACAACCATCACGACTACTTTATGCATGGACATATTCAACACTTTTGTTATATCACATTTCACACAAAGCAAAGTAAGTTGTTGAAAATTGTATTGTAATATCTTTATTATTGTTAAAGTTATAATGAAAACCTGGGTTCGGCTTAAAGTGGGACATCTTTTACAATACTAGTATATACACAAGACATTCGACCAACCTTATAAGCTTATCTATCAAAGGAAATATGGCTAAAAAAAAGAGGGGTTGGGATTATGGTTGTTATACTTGTGTAAATACCGTACAGCACATCCTGCCTACAATTCACATAATTTACACAGAACCTTAAATAACAATTGGGTACTTACACAAAATACGCCAAGTTGCAAATCTATATAGACGTTAATACTACCAATTTTTCATTTGACATAGAGTAATACATTCTGCACCATCATTTGTACACTACATGCTAAAATAATCTACCGTATGTAACACAAATTTGTAGTTGTTCCCCAAATTTATATATACTGTACATACTGTGATTGAAAATGGAACAAAGAGAATTATTGGCTTGTTACAGTTAGTATTTGGTATTAGTACTGTATACATAAAAAATTTACAAGATGGTTAAAGAGTAACTTCTAGCTAGAAACAAGTTAACTGTGGTACATACTGTGGAACTCACAAGGGTATAACAAGTTTTCATTGGAAAAGCTATTCTTTTACTGACGTAAATCTGGGAATAATCCAAATCTTACGCTGCCATTCTACATACTACAGATACTTATAATACATACTGTACAGTTCAGCTGTACAAAAAACATACCGACATCGGTTGCATGACAATCGAACAAACAATTATTTACAGTTTTAAAACTTTTGTGGAAGAGTAGCGTAATTTGTCAGGCTTGACTGTGATATGTTCTGGTCCCTATTATAGTATGTAAAGGAACTCACTTGAATTAGAGAAGCATCCTTCAAGCATAGTAACTTTATCTTTTGCAATGCCACAGGTAACCAACCGATAAAATTTTTTTTGTAAACTTGGTAACAAATGCACTGGGAACATCAAGTAGCATACTGTGATTCTCAGTTGTTTTCTGGTAGCAAGAAAAATTCTACAAATTTTTGGACCTTGAATGAAATTAACTACTACTATGTAACGTAATATCAGAAAAATTTTATATCAGTTTTACATTATACGAAAACTTTTGACATACATCTGTCAAAACCACAGCAGCAGTCTGATTTAGCATTCACAGCAAATCTTGAATAGTTTAAACCAAGAAATGCTGTTTACTTTAGCAATCGTAGAAAGAAAAAAACTTATTGCATCCTTTAAATATATAATTATCCTACTGCCAACTGGGGTTACTTGAGACACTAAGGGTAACTTTGGACAATTTACAGGAATGTTTGTTTGCACATGTGGCAGCCATGAAGCAGAATTATGCAATTTCATTAAGCTAGTTGTTGGAAGTAATGTTACATTGTAGGAATGATAATNTTGGAAGTAATGTTACATTGTAGGAATGATAATGTTTTCCCAAGTTGTTGCATGTGTAAACAAAATAACTTTTTAAAAGTGTCCCAAGTAACCTCAGTTAACGTTAACATTCAGCCTAAAAAATGCGACTAGGACGGTACACATAAGACAGGCTTCTTTTACTTTCCACAAGGTAATAACAGTGAGTACCTACCCCCCAATCCTATTCCACTCTAAATGCTGGTACATTTTTAATAACAGATGCTAATACTGTAATAGTCATCAGCATTGCTCAATTACAACTTGGGAAATAAAAATTAAATTGGAGACAAATTTAATTTTGTCACAATTTCGTGGAATAAGCACTTTAACTGTTATTTTTGTTTGTAGCATGACAACTAACATACCACTGAAAGTAATTTACCAAATATCAAATTGTCATTTATTATTCCACAACCACAGTATTTCCAGCACTAATTGTGGTACCACTCACAATACAAACACACCATTAGTGCTTAGTGCATTCCAAAACATAACTTTCAGTGAACAGTCTACAATAACAAAAGCACCGAGGCACAAAGTAAGTATTTTTAAATCCTATGCTTCTGCAGTTTTCTAAACATATAGCATTGCAACGAAAACTCTTTATTGAATCACAAATTACATATTTAAAGGATTATGCAAGATACATGCAAAACCCATGCAAGATGGAACTCTTACGTTGAATCTCATACGAGAGCATCTTAAGTACGGCAGATCTTGTATGAAAGAAGGGAATGGAGCATGTCCTATTTTCAGGAGAGTTTAGCACGGAACGAGTAATTATATTGATTGTTTTCTGCTAGTCGTGTGACCACATATATATTAACCAGAGAGGTAGGAGAAGAGCACAGAATATAGCTGTGTAAAGAGGAATCACGCAAAAAATATTCATTGTGAAGCAGTCTTGAAAATTTTTTTTTGGAAATGGAGTTGAGTTCAAATAGTGTTGTGAGAATGTTGGACAAATAAAAGAAATGTCCAGTTATATTTAATAGCCACTACTTGAACAAGTACGTGTTAATTAAATTTAATTCTTAAAATTATGTTAATTAACATATTTCAAAGCCTTAAACTTTTCTCATGCAAGGAGGTATTTTGCTGCAAGTTTGATCTATAGACTTGTTTCTCGTGGGATTTTTCTGATATTCTTGCGCGAGATATCTGATTNAGTTGAGTTCAAATAGTGTTGTGAGAATGTTGGACAAATAAAAGAAATGTCCAGTTATATTTAATAGCCACTACTTAAACAAGTACGTGTTAATTAAATTTAATTCTTAAAATTATATTAACTAACATATTCCAAAGCCTTAAACTTTTCTCATGCAAGGAGGTATTTTGCTGCAAGTTTGATCTATAGACTTGTTTCTTGTGGGATTTTTCTGATATTCTTGCGCGAGATATCTGATTCGAGGCCTAGTACAAACCCCATTTTACGACATGTAAAAGCAGCTTAAGCCAATACCAGCAGCAAGGCGTAGATATTTTGCAAGGGAAACAATACATGAAGATAACCGTATACAACTGAGTGCCTTGTCAGACCAATAGATTTCTAATCACAATACTTTACAGAGCATCCAAAATGTGAACAAGGGAGAGAGAATTTGCCAGTAATATGAAATAAGACATCATGACAGAAGCTAATTTTTTGCATTTAGCAGGCATGTACAGATAGATGAGGTTGTGTGATCAAATGTAATGGTGCACAGACAGTAATAATAATTAAGGGAACATTAAATTTTTATTCCCCCTCTACCCCTCCCTTTTTTTTGTGAGGGAATTTCAAAAGAAGGCTAAAAAAAGAGGCTATGTTAGATGGTTTTTTATTTTATACTATG